>QLOY01008359.1:496-12024 GCA_003313965.1 Megacollybia marginata
ATAAGTACTTTCTGGATTGCACTATCCTGTCTGCCTGGAATGACAATGTTGATGCTGTCAACCAATTAGTCTTGGGCCAGTTGGCAGGCAATGAGCTTATTTGTCATAGTGCAGATGCTATACAAGTAGAGGATGGGGTGGCTGGTGCTGGGTTTCAGTATCCAACTGAGTTTCTCAACAGCATTAATGTCTCTGGAATGCCACTTTCCAAACTCTGCATGAAAAAGGGTGCTCCTCTCATGGTTCTGCACAATATGGATCCTGCTAATGGCATATGTAATGGTACACATGTTGTTCTTATACACTATGCCCACCATGTTCTGGAGGTTTGTGTGCTGGGAGGCTCAATGGCAGGTGGAACAACATTCCTTCCTAGGATCATCTTTAAGGTCAAGGAATCAGAAGTTCCATTTGACTTCTGCAGGCACCAGTTCCCTGTATGGCTGGCATTTAGTATAAATCCCAAGGACAGTCAGTGGACCATGTAGGAATAGACTTAAGAACTCCAGTGTTTACACATGGTCAGCTCTATGTTGCTCTATTATGTCAGTGCACTTCAAGCCACAGGGTAAAGGTAGTATTATCAAAGGAGGAGATGATGGATGAGTTTAAAACACCTAATATTGTATTTCCTGAAGTTTTATTAGATCCCTGAAATCGTATTATATTTGTAGATATATACTATATACAATCAGCACCTTATAATGGTTTGAGACAGAGCCCCAAGAAGCTTTAATTGCCCCTTTACAATATAAGTACCCTGCGGAGCAGCAAGCTGTGGCTCCGCTGGAGGTAGAATGCCAAGCAAAGCAAGGCATCCTGCCAGAGGCAGGAGACTAAAGCTTGTAGTAATAATAATAATAAATTTATGTAAGTTATGTAATAGTGCCTGAATATGATGTAATGCTTATATAAGCTATGCTAATAATAGAATCTGGGATCTATGTTCTGATCTGATGTAATGCTTATATAAGCTGTTCTAACAATAGAACTTGGGCTCTATAGAGCCACCTGTTCTATTATTAGAACCTGGGCCCTATAGAGCAGCCTGTTCTAACAATAGAACCTAGGCTCTATAGAGCAGCCTGTTCTAACAATAGAACCTAGGTACTATAGAGCAGCCTGTTACAATAATAGAACCTGGGCCCTATAGAGTTACCTGTTCTAATAATAGAACATGTCTCACTAATATTATTGACTTCGGTCGTACCTACTTCGCGGATGAACAAATCTTCAAGTTGTTGGAGTTTTGTAACCGCTTCCTCGAAAGAGTCGCTGCCGAGACCTGTGAGGACGACGAATTGACTACGATGAATAGCGTTGTTTGCGTGTTGCCTGTGTTTTTTTTTGGTCAGCTGCGAATATCACAGATGCGACGGCTTTTTGCCTACCCTAATAAAGAAAAAGGCGGAAGCTCTTTGGTCCCGATGTAGCCCATCATGCTGAATACAGCCTCTTCTCTGACAGGCTCGTCGTCCGTTTCCTTCGCGTTCGATACGTCTTGCATGTCTTTGGATAGCAGACGCCATTTGAGTGGACGTTGTGTCATTTGGAAATGATAATTCTTCTTGACGTCGTCCCACTGTAAGAAAGTGAGTCAGTTGTGTTGTATCAAACATACACGCGCTCACTTTTTCGATGTGCTCCAATTGAATTTTTTTTTCGTCTTTGTGGGTGCTCTTTTGTTCGAGCGTAATCTCTGGCAAAAGGCGTCAACATCGCGACAACGTTCATGTATAGTGAGGCTCACTCGCTGCCGCCTTATCGAAGTATTGAGTATTCATGCTGATGATCGGTTGATTAACAAAAGTTTTCTAACCCACTGGAATTTATTTTCCGTTTAAATAGAGTGCCTGCGGTCGACAACCTGGCGTTCGATCTTCTTCAGTGTAAAAATCAGTGGAGTAACGTTTCGTTAGCTACCACCCGAATTGCGTTTTGACTTTAATGCCGGTACTTCATACGGCGGACAGGACAATGCCGTCTGTCATTGTACTGATATTACGTCTACCTTGGTCGTTGTCTTATGGATATATTCAAACACGGTTTTTGGTTCGTCGAAATCTCGCTGGTGCCTTCACGAATTCTTCTCTTGAGTTTGGAGCTCAAAACCTTTTTGCCGTTTGCATGGAAGGTTATTGCGGTCATCGACTGTCCACAACGATTTGTCAAGATTCGTCGAGGCTACGGACACATGTATTCAGAACCTCTCTCTCATTACTGAGAAGGTAGTTACGTACATGCAGTGGCTTCAGTTGGAGAAGACTACTCTTTCCAAACAGGCTAATTGCCGATGGCCCTTGGTGTCGACACTCAACATCGTTATCCCCAATGCATCACTGACCGTGTAGAAGGGGCATGTCCATCTGGACAGCCGCAGCGACATTATCCGCTGGTTCCATGTATGATGTTCCAAACGCCTGCTTCCCATCTAATTTCCGTCGTACTCCAGAAGTCCAGAGCGGTCTTTCGTTACTGCCACTGCCACTCAAAGCCGTCGGTTGTTTCACATATTTACGTGTACTAGTAGTGTCCTGCTCGATCCGCCGACTGGTCGATTATAATAATAGTATCAAGGTGTCTTGACGCTCACTTCGTCCCCTCTGCATGCCACTTGTTCGCTCACAGCCTCACGTTCGTTCGTTATGGTGACCCCGATGATGATCTATGATCGTCGACACGAAATATTGGAATGGGCGGTGTAATGGCTCACGCATAGTCTGGAATCGGAACGTACTTTGTAAGTGACGTATATCCTCTTCCGAAAGCTTGATAGGCTTGACACGCATAACGTTAAGTCACGTTTTTTTCAAACGCGGTGCACTATGGGTTTGAATTGTACAAAGATGCATGCGTACGTTCTTAAGTTTCAAAAATTCAAGGGCTGATCACTTTCATTTTGGAGTGTACATTGGTACTTGCCTTCAAATCCGCAACAGCAGAGATGAAGTTTCAAACAACGGCGTCTGCCAGTTCATTTTACTGCCAGTGGGTCTGAAATCTTCGTTCGGTTTAATATTTGAGCTTCTGTTGTTCTTTTTTGACAACGGCGTATTGACTGCGTACGTGATTCTCAAAGGTGATTCAACTTTTCTTGCTTGCCTCCGATCAGACAATTTAGCTCGAAATAGTATGCCTACGTCTTTCCCGTTGATTCAGGGCTAATTTATAAAACACCTTATAAACGTTGATGCCCACCCGTGGACCCAAAGGATTTTAGTGTAAGACCGAACAGAGACCATGTCTCGGTACGTCTCCTCATGTGTCTGCACCCTTGCTCAATTCGCAAAGTAAACGCAATGCAGCCAAGGTTGCTGGCGTTCAACAAACTCCTTCAGTGTCACCAGCCAAAAAACCCAAGTTGGAACGCAGGTAATGATCTCTCTTTTTACAACATGACCGCACTGATAGTTCACAGTCCCTCTGTGCAATGTATCGAACCGCAAACAACTACAACTTTGTCCAAAAAACCGACATCTGCAAACACGTAGGAGCTTCCTGCTGCATGGAGTCACATAACAAACTGTTTTTTTAGCTCTTCGAAAGTCGTTTCGAAAGGCAAGATGGATCCGGTTTCATCACCTTCGCCCAAGAAAATCACCGAGGCTCCAAACACGTAGGATTCCGACCCGTCCGGTCGATCAGCCGCTGACTTTTCTGTTTTTAGAAAGGCTGCAGGATCCTCGTCGTCTGTCAGGTGTGTCCGCCTTCGTCTGCTGTATAACTGTGAACCTAACTTATCAACAGATCGTCAGCGTCAGTGGGCCGTAAACCACCTTCAGGAGCTGATATCTCAGTTTACAGTCGTACTCGAACGCAGACCGAAAAAGCGCTGGCAGCATTAGCGGAACTGCAGCCCAAACCGAACAAAACCGTTGACTCACCGAAACCGATTTCTTCTCCCAAAAAAACTGTAATGCCTTCTAGCGGTAAACGAATCCAACGACTGGTGATTCCTGACAGTGAGGATGACGACAACGATGCCCTTTCTCCTAGGTTTGTTGATGGCGCAGCTCTATACGGAACTAACCCTGTTTTCTAGTAAACCGAAATCTTCTTCCAAAAAAATTGTCACCCCTTCCAGCGGTAGACGAATCCAACGAGTGGTGATTCCTGACAGTGAGGACGACGACAACGACGTCCATTCTCCTAGGTTTGTTTACGACGCAACTCTATATGCAACTAATGCAGTTTTCAAAGCCCGGACGCAAAAACGCGTACTTCTAAAGTCGAGTAAGTCAATCACTGTGTTCATTGTCATACACTCACCGTTTAAGGCATGAACCCGTGTCTGATGATTCCGACGATCCTACTCTGGGTGGATTTATAGTGCCCGACAACGACACTGTTCAATCACTCTCCGAGGGGGAAGAAGACGTGGCGTCAAACGATTCTCGACGACCAGAGGAAGCTGTCGTGGACGATGAAGCCGAAGAAACCAAAGAGGTCTACGCTGAATCAGACAAAAATGGATCTGCTCGCGTCGATCCTGACGACGGCTCCGACAAAAGCTTAGCCGAAGATGACGGAGCCGTCGAATCCGACAGTGAACAATCTGAAGTCGAAGACGAAAACGCGGTTATGCGACGGGCTTTCCAAGATCATTTGGAACGAAAAATGAACTTATACGATGACCTTCCTCTGATCAGGTAATTAGCACTGTTGTTTTGCCGTCCACGTACCGTTCTGACTTGCATTTTCAGCCAAGCTGCCACTATCCGACCGTACAGGTGGTACACTCATAGGTGAATACTTATATACAGAGGCGATCCGTTCTTGTCCTCACCCCGTATTATCACATTTAACATGGCCCGTTCTTCTGCATCTACGAGCCCTACCTTCTCTGTACGGGTAACAGAGCCTTTCGACATTGATACCGTGGAGAACTTGGAGGTCGTTGCCACCCGCCAAACTGAAGAAATCAACAGTTTCATTGATACGCATTTCTTTGACAAACAGTTCATATCGATGGATATGGAATTTCACGAAGGCTTGACTTGTACTCGCGTTATTGATGGAGTTTCAACTGTCTTGTCGACTATTGACATCGCAACTATGCAATTCTGTGTAGACAGAAAGGTGCTTGTTGTATTGATACACAACAACGGTAAGTGTTTCTACCAACTCCTTCACCACTCATATTTCCGTTCTGTGATCAGTATGTCCCCGTCCGATTCAGCTTCTGTTGGAGAATCCTTCGATATGGAAATACGGTGTGGGTATTGTTGGAGACGTTTCCATCTTGATGAGATACATGAACGTGTGCCCACGTTCTTGCTTCGACATTGGATATATGGGAAAAACCGTTCACCCTGAAGCCTGGCTTGCTCACGACAAGAAGTCTCTGTTTCATTCACCCCTCGGTTTACAGACCTTAACGGAAGCGTACTTGCAACGAAAGGTCGAGAAACCGGACTGGGCTTCTGTGTACGCAAATCACAGATCAGCAGGTGAGCCTCTTAAATCACCACAAATTAATTGTTTTTCATCAGACCAAACACGTAGCGGGTGTCGCTCAGCCCGTTTGGAAAGACATGTCAAATCCAGACTGGAAACTTTCCGACTCGCAAATGCGTTGCAAGTAAACCCGAACAACTGATTTCAAGCGCTCACCGGTCTTTTAGATTGCAGTGTTGATGTGGCAGCACCCGACATCATCTTCAATGAATGCTTGTTACCTTTTATAAGTGTTCATAGCGACGCGTTCCGCCGCTTATTGTTTGACGGTGTCAGTCGCAACTGAATACGTTAAGTATTGAAACTGAAGCGTTTTTCTTTCTAGAAACTGGAACGAACGTATAGTTTACAGTTGCCAGTACCGACACTGGCGCGGTTTTTGTCCGTGGCGTCTGACGCCATGTTCAATTTGGTGCAAAACCCGTCTGTAGACAACAACACCTGGATTTCCTTCGAAGGGAATGACGTTGAGGACATCGCGACCTCTTTAGCCAGACAGATGATCTGGCTGAAGTCTCCGTCTCTGCTGTCGTTGTCCGGCGGTGTGCTCGAAAACACGTCGACATACGCTCACGACGCCGTGTCTTTGCCTAATCACATTGCCGTCAAATGTGATCGCAGCGTTGATGGAAAAGGAGAGTACGAGTTGTACTATATGGACAGGCAGGTAAAAGCCAAAGTTTCGTTCGTAAGTGCAGGCACGCAATTCAGATGGAAGACATCAGACTTGAAATGGTACTTTGTAAATGCAGGCTCTATGCCTTGAACCTTATCTCTGTAAAGCCCTGTATTGTATGCGCTTTTTCTTGAACGTTAGTCGATAGCTTGCGCGTATTGAGGAGATCAATCAGACATAAGAAAATGAAAGCAACACTGGATTGCGGCTGTACATGCGTAAGAGTATTTTAACAGTACGAGTCGAGAACATCCTGCATAGTTCGGAATACGGACACAGAAGGGTTGTGTCCCTGGCGTACAGCGTTTCTGAACCGGAAACAAGTCTCATCCCTGAGTAGGAATCAACGAATGGGGTGACCACGTATTCAAAACACTTACCAGCTCATCATAATCTTGCGTTCGCCATTGTAAGTCATCACGTAGAAGCATGAAGGTAAATACGATTCTTCGCTAGACGCTGTAATTCGTGTGCGGTTAGAGCAAACCGTTATATGCCTATGTTCTGATCGGCAGTGAGCGTTCCATATTGAAACTGCTTTCCACCATGTACTGGCGTATGTAACACACCCGGCTTCTTTTTGTCTGGTTGAATCGAATGCGGTGAACCTACGATCAGTTATAGTAAGGAATAAAGGATGCGTACGATCAACTCACATATCAATGAATATCCCTGTTTTAAAGCCACAGGTTACGACCCACAAATCAGTTAACTTCACGATGTCGGGCGCGTCTAGGTGTTTATACTCGTCCGTGATGAGTGGCGGATGACAGGGCCAACGCGTCTCATCGACCGTCGACTCGTTGATGGTTTCGTTGGGATGTGACATGCTTCAATGAAAGCATGTATGTTAGAATAGTGTACAGGGTTTTGCGGTCGTAAGGTAGTTAATGACGGAAAAGCAGTCTACGTCTCGAAACCCGGTGCCTACTCCCAATCCCGCACCTACACGCCATCATTGGCCCATAAGGCTATTCCCCTGTCCGTCTCTATCCTCACATCGACCGACAATTTGCTTACCTTCCAATGCGTTGTTATGGTTCGAGACAAGGAGTAAGAAACATAAACAAACACAAGTAAGTTCTAATTATTTCGCACCCTTATGCGGAAGAGTCACGTGCGGACTCGGAATTGCCGCCCGCCTAGGGACGACTAAGTAACCGCATGGATACGCATGTCACTGGATACGGATCGGAAGAAATCATCCAGCCATTTCTCAGATAGGATTCCCTGCGCAATTGCATTCATGACCTCTGTTTGGAGACGACCCCACACCTGGAGGTGCATCGGTCCATGGAGTACGAAGTGGATTGCGGCGTCGGGAACCGTGTAAGAATACCGGCACCGGCGGAGATGGTCAATTCCATCTTTCCACTGTGCAATATACTTCTCCAATCCCGAGCCCAAACTGCCATTGTATCGCAGGTCCCAGAGCTTCATCTTTAAATTTGTACTAGCCTAGTCTAGCCCATCCGCATAGTCGTTACCGGAGTATCGCTGGGATAACATCTGGTAGACTTTCCGTGCCGTGTATCTCTCCTGTGCTATCTCTGTCGCAGATGGTATGTGAGACGCGGGGCCATTCCCAAGCTTTTCAGTAATGATTTGGACTACGGCGGCATCGAGCTGCCAAAATTCCAGGTACGGTTGCAAGTCATTCCCCATCGCATTCGGATCAGGTGGTGGGGGCGGGTACACAGGTCGAAGGAGGGGTCATTTGACTGTCCTTCAAAGAGGTGACCTAATCCTCCAATGGTACAAACTGCATTGATAACCGCGTTGTTCCAGGTAGTCCAGTCCTTCGTCTCGTTCAGAGTGGGGATAATAGAAAGAGTAGACGAAGAAATTGAAATCGGTTTTATAGTACGTACGTTCACAGCCGGAGGAGCCAACGATATCGGTATGGGCGCGAGCGGCTGTGAATGATTAGCAGGCAAGTTATAATGAGGCTGTGGTACATTAAAGTTCAAATTTGCGGTATTATGAGGGGCCGGTGCTATGAGAGCCATGTTATTCCCTTGGGGAGGTGGCATCGCATAAACAGCCTGAGTAGGATTCCCTCGAGGAATACTCATCGGCATAGTGGCACCCCCTTGCGTGGTAGCGTATAAAGGTTGTGATACCACACCAGGAGCTGCGTTCATATACGGAACGAAGCCTGGTAGTGGTGGCAAGAGACGCGGAACGTGAAAATTGTTATGGCGTGGGTTCGGAGCCCTAGCAACTGGACTCGGATAATGAAGATATGGCGTCGGTGGTGGAATATTATTATAAGGAAGAGGGTAAGTGATATCAGCGTTAGAGTTAAAAGTGATAAAGGCTCTGTCGCTGGAGTCAACGGTCCAGGTGCATTTTGCACGGGAGCAGGAATCGTAGCCTGAGGTGGAAGAAAAGCATTATGCGAAGCAGAAGTATAATTCGACATGTGGGGAGGAATATCCCGAAATTGAGAGTTTACCTGCTCGGAGCCCAGTCCTGATATCGTTGGTCCTGTTCGTGCCGGGAACCTTGGGTTCGTATTTACATATTGAAGAGGAGGTACGTAAGGATGGCTGTAATCAGTTCGAAAAAGCGTGTTTTGGTGACGGTTTTCACGCGTGGAAGAAGAAACAGTATCTGGAATCGACGCGTTTTGGGGATCGTATCCGCGCGAGTCTGTATAATAAGAATCTATGAAGCGAGCAAGCGAAGGATCATAAAAGCCGGATTCTAACAACTCTGTTTGGAGAACGGAGGACGGACGTGGCTGAGAACCTAAGCGAGGAGACGGATGCATCGTATTGGGTCCGCGTCGTGATCAGCGATACCTAAAATGGCGAAAAATTCTGATCGATAAGGAAAAAAAAAGTGCGGTCGAGCTTTTTTGAGGTATCAGCTTCTATAGTAGGCCCATAACCTGTTGGTAGGCGCAACCTCGTAACCCGGACAGCAGGAAAAACCAGGTCACGGATCTAGTCAATACACGAGTGGTCAGACTAGTTAAGTGATCAATAAGGAGCAAATCTACAGAAAGAATAAACGGACCTCTTCAGGAGCGGTGAAAGCAACTGAAGAGTCACGTGTACAAAACGTCCAAAAAATGTCTGTCTCAAGCATGTGAAAGTCCCTTGTCCCCGTACTACCCAGTCCAACAGCACCTACAGACTCAAAAGCCTTAGATTCACACTGTAAGGCCTCAGAATTGTCCCAGATACCATCAAATCTGTATATATATATCCTACTGATAAGGATCGATAAGGTCCTCTAGGGACCCCCCCTCAAGAGGGTTCCGGAATTACAAAAATGACCACGGGGTCGAAAAAAAAATTAAGAGCCCTTTGGGGGGTACTACCCCCCTCTCCCCCTCTCCCTCCCTATTGGGGACATTCTGACATTCTGACCTTACTAATATACTTTAATCAAACTTTAATATATAATGCAAGCATTAATACATCATTCAAAAGACAGCCGAAGGTCAAAAAACATCATTGAACATGGACTTCGTCGCGTTTCGGGACGATCCGGACAGGTCACGTAAATATTTTTTCTCGCCAGCCTGATGGTGTAACTGTATATCAGGGGCCACCCTGATCATATCTGTGTGCGTGTATCACTGTGAGGAACAGTCATTTGCAAGTCTTTGATGTTGTTTCAAGAGCTTTGAAGCTCAATCAAACCATACAATCTCAAAAAAATAGTGTGTCAACTAAATTTTTAAGACCTTCGATGGTGGACCTACCTACCAAGATCCGGTACGGGATTCTCGCGGTGCCCCGTTGCGTAAAATGTCAGAATGTCAGTGAATACAAGACGTGGCAAGTCTTCCGAACTTTGCACTCATCTTAGGAGTACTTTCAATCACCCCGACTTTATTTGGCATGGTTTATTTCTACTTTCTGATCGCCATATTTCCTGCAAATTTCCTGATCAGTGGCAAGATTGGCTATTTTATCAGGTATGATATTTTAACTGGACAATTTATTGATGTGCGTCAGAATCTTCTTTTCTTCTTCCACTACACCCTCGGAGCTCTCCAGACTTCACTGTGCTTGGCAGGTACATGCAGTCCCAGAGCCCTCGGAAGATTGGGTTGGAGTAGGACCCTGATAAAGCCTTAGGTACCCTCTGAGGCGAGTAAGTAAAGTGCGCACCTAGAATGGTCATGTCATGATCGGTATGCAAGAAAAGGCTCATTGGCATGCGTGTAATCTCATTCACATAGTAATTGAACCCGGTACGGGAGGAATTGATGACAATCGATATGTCCAGGCGCACCAGGCGCTCGACAGAGAGGAGTTTCAAACCTGTGGCTTTCTTCTCTAAGGGTATGAACTGTTGGAGGGTGGCGAGGGCAAACTGGTCTATTTGGTGGATGGCCGTCTTTCTGTCACCATCAGTGCTCTCTTGGTTGTTGGAGAGCACCACTCTGTGACTCGTTGAGAGGAGGTGTGCTAGAAAGGGAACTCACGGTTGATTTGCGCAATGTAAATGCCATAAGTCTTCCAGCATGGATGGTGTATGCAGCTCTTCGACCATCATCCCAGAGGGTATAATAGGCTTGGTCCATATCCTGCGAATCACGGTCGTTGCATCTTGAATCCAGATCCTTATTTCGCCTGCTTCCTTGATGAACTGGTTTGTTTCTTGTAAAAACCACCTGTAAAGTGTGCCGCCTGGCTTTAGGTGGGTCTCTTTCGCAGGGATCACATGGTCTGAATAGGCTGAATGTGATCTGCAGAATTCATGACAATGGCTGCATCAACTGATCCAAACTCACCTCTTTGCCAGGAAGCGTTCTATCCATGGACCGGGAACCTCCCGGCTAGGATCCAGGATGGTGCATGGTCGAGACTGGCCGTGAGCCATTGCAATTTGCCCCAAAATTAGCTCGTTATGCGTCTTTTGTGCATGTGTTTTCTGCTCGAGAACGCTGGGCCAAAACTGAAGCTTTCCGCTTTTCTCGATGTCCATTGCAATTGACTCTCCATCAAGTATCGTCTTCTCTGTCCTAAAGGAGTTTGTTAGCGATATGTAAGTGTAGCAAAGATGGAATACCGGCCTTGTATCCCCGGCACCCCAGCTTTCATATAGATACACACAGACTACATCAATCTTTCCCTTTTCAACCCATTGTAGATCACCAGATACCAGTGCAGTCCACCAGGTACTCAAGCGGAAGAATACGCTTTTAGGACGGTTAGGTGGAAGTGAAATTTGTCCATTCGCATGCTCTTCTGGATGTGCCAGCGAATAACCGAGAAGTGCCTCAAGAGGACGGACTGAGAAAGCCTACTGACCAATGAGGTACTCACCATATCAAAAAACCAGACGCGTTTGCCCTGTAAGTCCTCAGTGATAAGTCCTGATACACCGGGGAAGTGCTGCTCGAGTTGCTGGCGCCAGTGATTATACTGCC
>QLOY01008376.1:0-10102 GCA_003313965.1 Megacollybia marginata
GACTTAGTCTTTTTCAGACCAGGAAGGCGAAGGTAGACTCACAGTCTTAGGGGGGATCGGACAGTCAGATAGGCGCTAAGAAGTAATACATAAATTGTAATCAAATGACATCAGATTGTTCCGACTTTAATTGATGTGGACTGACGCCTCACATCTCTTCTCTCAAAAGCTCAGTTGACATCCATTGCAATCAGACGAGACGCCAATCGCCAACGTCAACTGATAGCATCTGACTAGAAACTATAAAATAAGATGACGTCAGAAACCGTCAACTTATTTCTCACTGGGTATAATCCTTCGTATCGAGTAAACCGTGCAACAATATAATTGGATCGTTAGATTACAAACGATAAAAGCATAGTGTTGTCTCCTGTCAAAGGCGGGAATCAAACGACAACCCTTTGAGGGCAAAATAGAATGCACTTGCTACATACGCTGTACCCGTTGAGCGATACAACCATAAATTTCCGACGTAGCAAAGGTACCAAGATCGAGAAGGGGTTCCTATGCGGGAACGAAATGTGGGACTGGTTGTTAGATGTAAAATGCGTACCCACAGGGAGTGGAGACAAAACATGTTTCGGAGTCAGGCGGTAACTTCTGAATGATACAATGTTAAGTAACCAATGTCAATGGTAATGACCAGGGGCAGATTTTTTTCAAGACTGTAGTGCCCCAGTTGACTGCATGGTAGACGAAAGCGCATTGCGGTGTATAGAAGTACTACAAAACAGTGTCCAGTGCAGGGATCGAACAAGAAGTTTCTGTGGACAAAAAGACAGTGACGCCACCTTACAGTAAACGCGATATCGACTGAACAATACTGCATCGTAAATCAAAGGATGTGTCACTCTTAAGTCAAACAGATAATAGGAAATTGGGTACGAGGAGATGTTCGGGTCCTGCACAGTGTGCCTGGGTGTAACTGCTTTATATAATTTTCGTATGCAGATTTGAATTGTTCTCAAAGGATTGTACAAACCGTAGCATCGGGAATGTCCTAATTGAGGTGGAAACACATACGGATTGGTTGCACCCGGAGGTCAGTTTCTTCAAGTTGAAAATCATACTTCAAACTCGAAATGGCAGATATTCTTTCAACTTCACGCAGACAAGGTCGCATTCTCCAAAGAAGATGAAGGCTCCTGATCTCAGTACGAAACCGAAGTATGTATTTTTTCAAGATGCGATAGTCGGAACTGATATAGTTCTAGATTGATGGGCGTGGATGTGGCATCTTTTGGAGACTTCCAAGTACTTTATGGCCATGTGCTGTAGCTGGAAAAGGGGACGTATAAAAAGCAACGCAATGTTGGAAAAGGTTATTCGACTCGAACTCATGCAGGTGCCATGCGTCCGATTCATCATGCATCATGATGCCACGACTTGATTGCCATCACACAACGTGGTATACATATTCCATTCTTGTTCGGTGTTTCGGAGCTTTTGGGCTCCACATCAGCTATGATTGATTGTGTCGCAACTGATCGCTTCCTAAATGCTGCTCATTCTATCATGATTGAAACCGGCTTTTGAGAATTGGAAAACGTGTTCACATCGCAGTGTTGCACTATACCATTTTTGATCGGCTGTTGCTAAATTCTTGTTTCCGAAACAACTATCGTTGATTGTGTCAGAGTTGTTATCTTTCGTTTAACGACTTTTGCCATTGTTACTTACAGAGAAACTGCGAGTGTGTATTAGTACGTATAGACGTGAACGACAACGAGCGAAAGCGGAGTTTCCCAAATAGGCAATGATTTACAATCAAGGAGTTTCACGACGACCCCACTTTGCTTCCGTTTACTCCACACAGCTGCCGAAAATGGGATTGACTTGCAAGTTTCAAGTATAAAAGCCACCTGAACTCATGGTGTTCGACATTCTAGCTGGTCTAGTATCCCCACTACTCTCCAACAATCATGCACGCTATTACCACTTTTTCCAAGTTCGTTGCTTTCGTTGCCCTTGCTCTGGCGCTCAAACAGACCGTCGCTTATCCCCTTCGTCAGAACGGTGATCTCGCTGTCCGTGGCTACACTGACGAAGCTGCTGTCTACGAGCGTTCGTACGACGACTACTCCTCTGATCTCTCTCGTCGTGACTCGAATGAGTTGTTGAATGTGTTGGAGAGAAGAACTGGAGCTGCGCATGGTGGACACGGTGGCGGTGGTCAGGGCGGGAAGAAGCCAAAGAGCAAACCTTATGTGTGTTCGCATTGCTCTGCAACGTTTTCGACTGTAGAGCAGTTGCAGGTATGTTTTTTATTGTATCTCAAGAGTCAATTGTTGAAGATCCGTTAGCAACACAAGGTCAATAAACACCCTGATGAGGAGTACAAGGACACCAAGGGCGGAAAGAAGTGAGCTGTTGACTACAGGTCGGGTGCGTATTTCGTGTTAACGAGATGTTCAACTCATTCCTTCCTTCAGGTGGATGTACAGGAGCAGGACGGTGTCGTTGTATTGTATTTATATTAACGTATCTTAATGAATGAGCTTGGTCTCTCTCTTATTGAATCTCACTGCTCAGGAGTATGCGCAGGGATTGAGAGCTCCTGGGTTGAACGTTGTTATATGAAGTTCGTCAGCTTACTATTGAACATCGCAGGAGATTCTCCGTGAGACTCGACACCTCTCTAACTTGCTGATGATAACTTCTTCGCCCATTCTACGGACCATGAGATGGGCAGGAGAAGAACAGTAAGTCAAGAGGAAGCATACTGAGATTGTAGACTCACGCAGCTAAGTAAATACTACCAGGGTAACATATGTCAGTATGTCCTCTGTAGGGGGGGAGGTTACTTACATCGTGGAATTAGGGGCGAGCAGCCAAGATGTCTATTCGACGTATCAGGTAGAGTGGGTTGTAATGAGGACATGCAGTTGTCTTCCATCACAGGAACGATGTGGACTTGAACTACTTAGGCAGATGAGCATCGCAAGTCTGACGTGAGCTGCTAGCAGGGCAGTTTCTAGATAACGTTCGTTTTCGTACTTTTGGAGGAAGTATTTCGAGATGCGCCGCACTTGTGACTACGTTTTGGTTTCGAACCTTTCCTTGCTTCCTCAACGTTGAATCCGTATTGCATCTGAGTTCGTCGTTGACTCGTTGACTCGGAACAACAAGCATGATCGGTTCCCAGGGAAACTTGCGGGTCTGAACCGGTGTCTGTCAGGTAGAGAGCGCAATCTAGACAGGAGCGAGAGTCCGAGCATGAAAGATGGAGGAAATGAGTGGCACCGCGACCACTGGAGCAAATTGTCGATACAACGGAGAAGTAGAGCCATTGAAAAGGCCAGCGCCGATATTTGAGTTTTGTGTGATGTTTGCTCGCCAATAGATTTGAGACTCGTGATGAAAAATCGGAGGCAAAAGCCGAGTTGATGTTTGTTTGGCTCCGGCGGCTAATTATATATTCAACCGTTGAATTCATGAAACGACGCCCTTGTCGTGGGGGTAGACTCGTCAGCTCAGAATTAGACCGCATTCACCAAAATTGCTGTAACCACGGTGTACAGAGACTGTCTACGGACCCCGCAAGCAACGTACGTGGAGTCTGGACTGTCCTTCCCCAGGCCTTCTGAGACCAACTTTCTCGTCGTTTCCGCTCAGAGCCTCAAGTCTTTTTTGTACTCGCATGTGTCCTTATGCGCCTTACAACCAAGATCGCCTCCATGCAAAGCTACAACCCTACTCCGTCACACATAGTCATTTTCTGCGAAAACCCACCTGAAATTGCTGTCTAGACACAGAGAGTACTGAAGGGGCCAGAGACAGTAAAGAGGGAGAAACAAAACGTGACCGTACACTGCATCATGCATCATCACCTGCTGATTGGCCTGTCGATGTTCCACACACCTACTGGACATTTTCTTCAGCGTGTATAAAGGTCACAGTTGGTAAAATTGTTTATCAATGCTCAATCTAACACCTACAGGTTAACTCCCTACAGTGATATCCTAGTTTGGCTTACCGGTTAAACCCAGCATTCCAATTCGTCCAAATAGATTCCTCTTTGGTACCCCAAACCGAACATACAGGCCCAAGCGGCAATGCGTCGCAAGTAGTGGGATCGCTGGCCCAATGGACGTACAGAGAGCAATCCTCCCCCAGGTCTGAGAACCCTCCGAGGCTCTCGTCATTTCCGCTCGGAGCCCTAATCCCTATCTATACTTGTAATGGTTCTTAAAGTTACTGCCGATATTGTCCTCCATCTTCGTTCATCCATCGGTCGTGTCGGACATGTACAGCTTTACCTCACTATTCGCAAACACAGCCGTATGCCTTCGTCGTTTTATTTCTCGTGACACGAATGCGGTCGCTCTTTCTACCACGACAAACAGACCACAGAGAATAGCCTTACTTCAGACCAAAGTGTTGCGTGTATAGGTACAGGCCGACTTGCTCGAAATACCAGCATTCCAAACTAGTGAACCATTGCATGTAAAAGGACCAAAGGGCAAGTCTATCGAGCCCTGTGGCGCTGCTCAGTTCCTGCCAGGTCGCATCAGCCAACTATTACTAGAAGAAAGGAGAACGTTTCTCGCAGTGACACATGCCAGTGGTATCACTTGGCGCTTATCGATGCTATTGTAAGTCTTATTTTCATGAATGAAATACCTTCACTGACAGTCTATCACTCAGATTATATGCTTCCGGATAGCATAATACAAATAGCAAGCCATTGCCAGAACTGAAGAGGCTGTCTTTGTCTTTTTCCGCAGTTTGCAATTCACCAGGACGAGAAACGAAGCAGGGACCAAGTAGCCAAAGTGGGAGTACAACGACCGTCGCAACGCAGTTGAATCGATGTTAGCTAGATCAACTTCGATGTTGAGGTAGGCTGCTCCCCTCTCTTCTCCTTATACTTCCATTCTCACTACCTCTTCCGTTTCGTTCACTCGCCTGACCGAACCTCTCTCCGCCTCCCAACGAATCTCTCACTATCTCAAGTTCCGTAATCCGCCCACATCAACGTTCCCAGCCATCCTTGAAGTCCAGATGCCAAAACCCTGTTCGCAGCTGAAGCGTACTTATGTGGCAGACAAACATAAAGGAGACGCGCTTGAGGACAAGAAGCGAGTGTCGGAATCTGATGAGAGAAACGGGGGTATGACAGCAACGAAGGGCGAAACTGAACAGCATCATATGCGTACACGAGCGGAGAGAAAGCGCGGGTCAGTCTTTGATTTCCAGGTGCCTTTTTGCTTATCGGTATTTACTGATGACATATAGAAGCACACGGAATGAAAGAAACAGCAAGTCCTTGTGAATTTGAGGTCGTTCTCACATGCTGTTAAGGAAACTGAAGGTGCGGATAGGCCTTTCATGACGTTTTGATTGAAAAGAATACGTCTGCGATAGCCTAGGCGCCTAGGCCGTACGCCGATATCATCGAATCAATGCTAACTCAATCCGCTAATGGTGTGGTGCATCAATATCAGAAGCTGAATGTATTCCATGCATATCGGTGATTTGATTGGGTCCGTCGAAGCAGTCAGGACAAGTAGTGATCTTGGTTACATTCATCGGATGCATCCAAAGTGGTATTGAGAGCCTGACTCGGGCGTTTGAGTACTTCTATCTTTACTCTGGGCGCTCATGTTGGTATGGTATGCATGCAGTGCAGCGCCCATCGATCTTGGCAGATGATGGGGGCAATGCTTCCATGCTGTATGACGCGTGGCAGCATGCTGTAGACACAGCATATTTGCATCTTCTATTTGTCCTAGTAAACAGAGCGAAATTCATCCTTCTCATTCACTACTCGTACAAGAGCAAAATTGGTTCTCATGCAATCTACTGCAACAGTGAGTGTCAGGGATGTTGGTACTATAACAATACCCATCTCATCTTGCAAAGCACGGTTCAATCAGTCTTGAAGACTTGAATAAAAGAAGCCGAGCAACACTTCTAAGTGACCTTGCTGGTGATCTTTTTAGCGGGTTTAGACAGCAGGGTCACATACCAGATTTGGAGCAATGTATCACTTACTATCGTGAGGCACTGAATCTTTGTCCAGATCAGGATGTTCACAAGAAAAATCTGGTGATTGCCCTGCGAGCCCGGTTCCATCACCTGGGCCAGAAAAGGGATGCTGAAGAAGCAATAACTCACCTGCATCAGCTGCTTAGGTTGTATCCAATTGGTCATCAATACCACTGTGAAACCCTTGGTACTCTTGCTAGTGTCTTCAGGGACCGCTTTGAGAAGCTTGGTGACCTCAGTGACATCAATGAGTCCGTCCTCAAGTTTCAGGATGCTGTGAGACTCACTCCATATGGTCATCCTGACAAGCCTTCCAGATTGACCAATCTGGGCAATTCACTTTTTTGTCGCTTTGAGTGGCTTGGTGACCTCAGTGACATCAATGAGTCTGTCCTGAAGTTTCAGGATGCTGTGAGACTCACTCCAGATGGCGATCCTGGCAAGCCTTACAGATTGACCAATCTGGGCAATTCACTTTTTTGTCGCTTTGAGCAGCTTCATGACCTCAGTGACATCAATGAGTCTATCCTGATGCTTCGGGATGCTGTGAGACTCACTCCAGATGGCCATCCTGACAAGGGTTTAAGATTGACCAATCTGAGCATTTCACTTCATTGTCGCTTTGAGCGGCTTCATAACCTTGGTGACATCCAAGAGGCTACCCTGATGCTTGAGGATGCTAGGAGACTCACTCCAGCTGGCCCTGCCAAGCATTCCAGATTGACCAATCTTGGCATCAATAAGCCTAGTATGCTGAATTTGCAGATTCCTGTGAGACTCCCTTCAGATAGTCATCCTGACAAGCCTTCCAAAGTGACCAACCTGGGCAATTCACTTCTTCATGCAGCATCTACTGGAGAAAATGCCTTGGTGACAGGCACCGATGCCATCAATGCAGATTCTAAACCTGAATTGGACAGTCGCATTATCGTTGCAGAAGCTGCTTTGCAGCACATCATAGCGATACAAGATGAAATAGCATTGATCATCCGGTCTGTCAGACTCAACGATGCCAGCTATATTCTTCAAGCCGGTTTCAATGAATCGCTCATAGAACGAAGCATTGGCCATCTGCAAGAAATTTTTCTTTTCTTGGACATGACATTTCCGTCCGACTCCCCAATTTTCGAGCAACTTGGAAAGGCATTCTCTCCGTTTCCTGGCGTCGTATGGATGCCAGAACGATCACAGATCACCCCCGTCTTCAACTCAGATGGTTCTGTGTGCGATCGGGATGCTCTGTTTTTATCCCGCACCAACAGATTCCATAAAGGTTGTTTGCTGTTTCATCAACCTGCGTCGCAGCCCCGTCCTGTGGTGTTGAGCGAGCAATCACCACCACAGCATGGCCCTGGACAATGCGATGACACCGCTCAAGATCAGGACTACCAGCCTCCTCGCGGCCCTGGCAATGAGGTTCGAGAACAACCTTCAAACATTGGAGAACATTCTGGACAAACTCCTTCAGGTGGCGAACACCATTTTTCCGGTGAGGAACACTGTGTTCCACCAGATCCACGGTCTAGTTCAGGACAATCATCCTTAATTGGCCAGCCTTCTCCAGATGGACCAGATGATAATGGACAGACTGCTCCTCCCCAAGCAGATTTTGAAGCTGTAGCTGTACTCTATGCCTGCAAACCCACTAGTCCCGGATCCAATAGCAGCGAAACTGAACTTTGTCAACTTCAAATCAGGGGGGCAATCACATCCACTGTAAGTCAGAAGGCTACTTGATATGACATCTAAATGCTGTAACAGTCGGTTGGACCGAAAGCTGGCAGTGTCCAGTTTCAGGAACTATGTTCACGGAGTCACTCCTATGTCGCCTTGCCACTCAAACAACACTTCATACGTGTTGCGATCGATAGCAACACACAACCTATCCCCCACATACGCAACCAGAAACCCCAGACCACCCGACATACCGATGGTAGGACAACACGAACAAGGACAAGAGAAGCTACCAAAGGGCGCGAATTTGGTATCACTGCTACGGCTTCGCATACACCTGGGGCACAGGTAAGCTTCAAGAAAGTTAAAGGCACCAAGGAGACGGCATCATCGCAAACCTGTGAACAGGATTGGAGCATAGATGCTAATGCATGTCTAGGTGTCGCATGGTGGGGATTTACTGTCCGAGACTCCCATCTACAAGTCGTGCATGAGTTCATAGAGGAACATCGCCCTACTACGGATTTTAGATTCAGTTCACCCAATGGCAAGATGCCGGATTGCTTGCATATCGAGGTGGCTTCTTATTGGTTCTCCGAGCCGATGAAGCCTGGCAAGTCTGGTAGATTGCAAAAGTTGATGACGAAGAAGAGGAAATGCTCCCCTTACTACAACTTTTGCCACGTTGCCAAGCTGGAGGTACCATCGAATATGACAGTGGCATCTGAACGCATCCAGAAGATCGAGCTCAAAGTGGTGGATATGGGTAGACAGAGGGTGCACTACGACCAGGGTGATCTACCTCTGCAACAACAAGTTCGGTTAGCAGAGGAGAAGTATCGTGATCTTACTCATGAGAGCGATAGCAAGTCTTATTTATTCTTTGATAAAAGAAGTACTGACGTTGTTTAGAGGACCTTGTATCCCAGAGTTTACTCCCTTTGAAAAAGGAAAGACAGCAGACTCAGTTAGCTTGAATACTAATTGCGAGTTTTTGCAACGCCTCGATGACATGATGGAATATGTTATCGGCACTATCCGAGTATTGAAAGCACGTAGTCATCGTAGGCATCTGCTTCACATGTATTGCAGAGTATACATCTTTTTGCACGTTGTTGGCTGGTAATTCTATGGGAACCCAATGAACGTGACATATTCACGTAGGGCCGTAAGCAATAATTCTCATCTGGAGTTCAACACAGAGTCAGCACCTACCGAGATTCGGAAGTAACAAATTTACTTGGCGTACGACAGCTTGAAATCCGGTCGTTACATAAACTGAACACATCGAGAGCGCAGATGTGATTTTCAACTTCAACGGTTATAGGGACTCGACAGCTTTTTCCCTGAACGTTGAAATCTGAGTCTCTCCAAGGCACGTCAAATAGAGATCTTTCTTGCGATTGACATTACCGTTCTATACAATGTCTTTCTACTGTTCCAGGCATTGAGAGCTGACCCCCACTGGTAGCCTAGCACCGCGGACTCCTCGTTATCATCATCAAACAACTCGACTGTCTGCGAGAGATGATCGATGATCCTCTCTTTTCCTCTTCATGAGAAGCCCTTGTAAGTTATACAGTTTGAGTCTGTCTATGGTGGAGGCGACCAAACGCTTGACTGGAATGCATCGTTAACGTCTAAGAAGGCAAGATATATAGTAGGTTTCAGCGCGACTAACAACACTCACATTGTCTTTGACACCCTGCAATTTGCCAGTGAGTCGAAGGACCTCAGTATCAGATTGTCCTGCGAGGCTTAACACTTCTCGAACTTGCCAGCTACCAATGATGATTTCTTCACCCATTGTACGGAGTACGAGACGCGAGTTGAGTCTATCACGGAGAAAGAGAGTAAGGAAGATGTATGCCAGGGACTCACGAAGCCAAGTAAGAGTTGGCGAACACTACCAGCGTAACATGTTAGTCTTCTGTGGAGAGGAAAACACTCACGTCGTGAAATCAGCAACCAGACACCAATCCAGATGTCTATTCGATGCATCAGGGGATTGATAGAATAGACTACCCATGACTACATACAATTGTCTTCCATTGTAAGAAGCTGTCGAGCGAGGTAGTACGATACAGACTTGAGATGTAAAAAACTTACGCAGACGAGCATCGCAAGACTGCCGAGACTGGTTCGAATGAGTCTCAATGCACAGTTGAAGCGGAACTGAATTGACTAACGTTGTGATCAGACCAGTTTCTGGGAACGTTTCGTAAGTTTTAGTTCAAAGAAGTATGCAACCGATCATACCAAGTGTCCATTTTATCAATTTATCCAAGATCCGCGTCGTTCTGGCAATCGATCAAATCTCAGTTGCTCCCAAAGCTCGTCTGAGCAGTTGGCATACCTTAAAGGAATCCCATTTCGTTCACGGTAGAGACAAACGACCATTGCGACAGTGATCAGAACGTCATTGCAAAGTCTCAAG
>QLOY01008381.1:0-14608 GCA_003313965.1 Megacollybia marginata
CAAACACCCAAGAGATCTCTTCTAATGCCCCTTGTACGTCATTGAAGTCAGGGAGGCTAGCGAAGAAACCCGCACTCCATCCTTCAGCCACTAGCGCATCCACCTCTTCGGCAACTTCCTCATTGAGTTGCCTTGCCAGTGTGCGTCCAGCCTCGGTTGGTCCAAACATGGCTGGCCCAGGTGAAGTACCACTTAGTATAGGGTGGGTAATGTTGAGAGAAGTGAGGAACTCTTTGAGACGAGCAAGTGAATACTCGGGCATCGCCCAGCCCGGCAGATCACCTTTCCCTTCTAAAGCCGCACGATATGCCCTTGGAATCGTGTGGATATGCGTATCTGGGAGTGCTGGAATAGCAGACATCGTTCACAATAACCCAAGGTCTGCTGCTCTTGCTTTTATAGTCTTTGTTCTCATGCTTCCCACCGCTAGTTCCACGATTAGCTTACGACTGGTCGGATGACTCCTCGTCGGATGAACGAATGTTCTGACTTTTAATCTCTCGTAATTCTGCCGTATAATAGTCATACGTCTGTCTAAGCGCTTGTTGGTTGCAGATAACTACAATGAACCTGACGATCCAAGCCGACACCTGCGGGTCTGCTCACCAAGCACATATGTTCATGCGACGGGAACGGCGCTTTGGCCAAGTGAGCCTCAGGCTTCAAGCTTCAGCTTTCGCTAGGGTTGTATACCCGTACACAGGCGAATAGCGACCTTGTCATGCCTCTGATTCATACGCGTCTACATCTAGAAACCAACTGGAAACGATACTAATAAGAGGAAGGTCTCGATTCTCAACCCTATCCGCCATAAATACTAGACTAGCTTGGGTATAGCTGCGAGTCCATGGGTCACAAGGTGTCACCGTATCAGGATATGGTTGACACGTTGACGACGTTATCCAGGAACGACTGGACATGGTGCATGTTGGTGAATGCATAAATACTTGTCGCGCATTCTGCAAGTCTCATTCATTCATTCTCGCGTCTCTCTTTCCAATGCTGCAACAGCTACTTCTTACGCTCCTTATCGCCACATCTTCTTGCGGGAACACTATGATTTTTCCCGTCGGAACCAACAGCGTCACTCAAAGTGAGTTACATCTAGAACAACCTCAACAATTGCTTACTCGCGTCTAGCTTTACAGAAGGAGTCTCAGTTACGAGGGAGCACACAACGACAACCTCCCAAACCGCCAGTCAGAAGAACGCTCCTCGTGCTACAACAGCCTTTCGGTTCGTGATTCCTATCTTCTAGATCTGCCAGCCGGTGACTGGTACTTAGTCATTGATACTTGCTTGACCAATCGTTGGTTATTGGCCGCCATTGTCAACAATAACTTGAATATAGTCTTTCATCCATATTGTTGGACTGGGTAGCAGGCATACAAGGGTTTATCAGATGCTTCGGGACTTAGATATCTTGGGACTGATTGCACGTGACTCTTCAGTTGTTTAACCACTACTGAAGAGGTCCGTCGTTTTCTTTCCCTCCGTGTTAGTTTTTTGACCCATAGTCTAGTCCTATTCTCGTGTATTTGACTAGGTAATTATCAGTTGTTTAATCACTACTGAAGAGTCCTATTCACTCATGTATTTGACTAGACTTGGATGAGCTCCCGTTTTTTGGTCTGCTGTCCAGCTCTCGAGATATCACCGGGCAACAGGTTATGGGCCTTCCCTTATGACCGGCTATCCATTTTTAATCAAGAAATCACTTATATCCTTATCGATCAGTATTTTTTTCCACATACAGTATCACCAATCATGACGCAGATCCCAACAAGATGCATCTGATTCCTCCTGTTCAGGCTTCCCTGAGCTGACAGTCCTCTGATCTCCAACACAAATTGCTCAAGCCTGGATTATATGACCCCTCCATTTTAGTAGATACCTACTACTGTACTATTTCAATCAAGTGTTCGCTTGATGTTACACGTTACACCAAGTGTTCACTGACCAGAGTGTTCGGTTCCGGCAGCCGAGCGTTACACAAGGCGGAGGTGATCATTATGTAATACTTACCATATTAAATTTTCATGGCGTCTAAACCGATGTCTGCGGAAAAAGAGGCCTATAGGCTTGCAATGTGCATACCATTGCCCATTCAGACACAGATACTTCCAAATCAAAATATCTCCATTCATGACTTTTGCGAATACACGCTCCCCTCAATCCAGGCTACTGTGTCAACCTCGCCCAACACCCTTTTATTCTATTCAAAAACCCCCCCTGCTCTGACCAATACAAATCTTCTACGAAGAATCAGATACTTACCGAACCAAAAAGGTTTGGAGGGGATGTGTTGTGGGATCAAAACTCAGTCTGAAACAGAGGATGAGGGTACATAGTCTTTTGTTGTGATTGGGCACGCACAGCACTGAAAAAAAAAACGATATTTGGTGATTTGCACCTACCGGCTGTAACAGTGTTCGGGACCTGACCGTTACCCGTTACAAGTTTCAATTTCGTTCAATTTGGATGCCAGCGTTACACGTTACTGAACACTTGATCGAAATAGTACAGTATTCTAATCTGCACGAATACTGTCATCAAAACATGTCGGTTCAACCTGTTGCTAGATCTTTCACTAGTTTACAACAAAATCCTCATCCATCGACCACACAAAACTTTTCTAAACACTGAAATACCGTTTCTTTTGCTCCTAGTTTACTTCACGTCAATACGAACCCAAGGTTTCACGAACGTACAAGACCATCGGCAACGGGTACTGGCTCTACGATGGTATTTCCTTCTCTTTCTGGATCTTTTGCACATGATGATCTGCTGCATCTTTCGTCTTCTCATTTTCACAATAATACCTCTGCGTCTGTGCTTCCTCAGAGGGTGCAGAATGCTTCCGCAGGTCTGGCTGCTGTGCAGTCGGTAGGGCCATTGATTTCTTTTGATAGTGATGCTTCAATAACTGCTCCTTTTCATTTTCCAATTCACTTCCCCAAGGGATGCCACCTCTTTCTTTTCCAAGTCTGATTTGGAGGGCTCCAAACCCCCACTCGCACAATTTCGTTTCTCCGTACTTATTATTACCTCCTCCTGCACCAATGCAGCTTGAATGCAGCCAGGGGTTTTTCCTTTGCATTTCCAGAATCCAGGCCACTCAAGGGGGTGTACAGCCTGTTGCTCCATCTGCGGTTGTTCCTCAAGGGAACACAATTCCTGTTCTACAGAACTATGGTTCTGTGCCTCAGTACTATCACCCGCAACCTTTTTATCCCCAGATTCAATATGCAAATGCACCTTATAATGTTTCTTATAATGCACCTGTTAATTCTTTGAATCATGACTTTAATAGTGCTATGCATGTATATAATCCATTTCCTAACCATTTGCAGCTGCCAGTATCCTTGCCATTGGCCCCTGTTGTTCTGAACCTTTGTAGTATAAAGAATCCTATGCTTTCTTCTTCTGCTCTTTTTATTATTCCAACTCTGAGTGAGATGAAGGACTGGACAACCTGGAATAACGTGGTGGTTAATGCAATACACATGATCAATGGATTGGGTCACCTCTTTGAAGGACCATCAAACGACTCACTACTACAGCCTGCATACTCACCTCCTTTACCTGAACTGAATGTGTCTCCAACAGATTGGCAAGCATACATGGAGTACTGGCAGCTTGACGCCCTGGTTGTGCAAGTATTGATGGCCAAACTTGGCTCTGGTCCAGCAGCACATATACCTTCTGCTACTGAGATTGCCAGGGAACGACATACTGCTCAACAGATCTACCAGATGCTGTTGGAACACTACTCTGGGAGTGATTATGCGGATGGGCTGGTACAGAAAATGAAGCTCTGGGACTTTCGTTATGCTGGGGGTCTTGGCTCGGGTCTGGAAAAGTACATCAACATGTGGAAGGATGGTATTGACTTACTGTGTCAATGCCACTATCCCTACACTGTTCCAGATGCAGCTATACACTTTATCCTGCACGGTCCCATGCATCTCCAAATTTGGAGTCACCTCCAAACTGACGTCATGACCTCTATTGCTCATGGTGGACTCGACAACAAGTGGTTGGATGATTTCTTCAGAACTGTATCCAGTGACATGCGTGTCCATGCCATAACACAACACATGGCAGACCAGCTCACCCATGCTCTAATGAACTCATTCAACCAAAACCTGAGGCGACAGACTGGAAATCAGAATCCCAGCTCTAGGTGTATATACAATGATTGTATACACTTGCTGTCTGATTGATGGTGCGGAGCACTGTGAACACTACCATTGTCCAGGGGGTGGGAAGAAGCCTGCTATTGATCCTAATTCACATTTGGATATCACTGCAGGCAATAGTCAGACTCCAAAAGTGAAGATATTAGCTGCTGTTGCCGCACCAATAGATGATCTCCCAGACAATCTGCCCCAGCTAGACCATGACAATGATAGTGTTACCTTTGCTGTTAGTGGTAACGAGAATGACATTGATGCTTACTATGTTGGGGTGGACTGTTATCCTGAATCTTTCTCAACTTCTCAACAAGCCACAGCACTCCTCACCTCTGATCCAATTACCCTGCACGAACTCCAAGCCAAATTTCAGGTGGTACTCAACTCCACATGCACTTACCATCTCATCTGTGATCATTCCTCTTTTGGACCTATCACCTGGATGATGCAGTGGATGTAGGTACAGCCAACAGTGGGTATTTGCACATGGAAGTGAAGGGGTTAGTTAAGCTGGAGGTGGAACTTGAGGGAGACCCACAACACCAAGTAATTATATCCCTTCATGATTGCCTCCACGCTTCACAAGCCCTGCTGAATCTGCTCTCCATTGGTGCATTTTTGAAATCAAGGATGCCAATATCTTTCGATGGTGACAGGTTTGCATGAGTCCACTTTCCTCCAACCCACACGACACTGTCTGGGCAATGTTTCCATGCAGACATTCAGGATTGCCTGGCCTTCCTAAAATGCTGCTTCATACCACCACCCTGTCCCATCCCTGCGGATCCTTCCCTACCGTCCAAGGCACTTGCGTATGTGTTGTTTACACCTCACGATCCTGACTATACGAGTGATTGGGGCATCCTGGGGTGGATTCTACAAAGGCTGTATTGGGAGGCAGATATGGGTCTGGAGTAGCTTGGAATCAGAAGTGTCGACACACCAAGTGTGTTGCCTGCATCCTAGGGAAGGTACACAAGCGCCATACTCACACCACAGTCATCATGCAGCTAAATTGCTCGCACTCATCCATGTTGATATATGCGGACCTTTTCCTGTGCAGGGGATCCACTCTGAGCGATACTTTATCATCGCTCTGGATGACTACTCTAATGACAGTGTTATAAAGTGCCTCTGCTCACGAGATCAAGCTTGCCATTTTTCCACCACAGTGGCTTCAAGGTGGGAGCGTCAGACCAGGAAGTTTGTGAAGGTAGTGCATATGGATGGTGCAAAGGAGTTGATTGAGGGTGACTTGGGGAAGTATTTCAGCTTGAAGGGGATCACTATTCAGCAGATAGCAGCCTACTCACATCAACAAAATGGAAAGGCAGAACATTTTGTGCATACCATTGAGGACAACTCTTGCACCCTCATTGCTAATTCTGACCTCCCTGCTTCCTTCTGGCCATATGCAGTCTACACAACTGCGTATTTGCGCCGCAGACTTCTGACTTTGACCCTTCTAAAGGGACAAACACCTTATGAAGTGATGACTGGTTCCAAACCAGCCTATGATGCTCTGTGTGTATGGGGGTGTCATGTGTATCCCATTGATCCAGCTGAAACACGTGGAAAGGGGGAGAATATGTGTTATGAAGCAATTTTCGTATGGTATGAGGAGAACAGGGTTGGCTGGAGATGTGTTGACCTCAACGGAAAGTACTGTTTCTCGAATGATGTTGTCTTCGATGAGTCTGCAAAGGGACATCTGGGGAGTAAGAGAAAGGGTTCTGTGGTTCCTGTCTCCACACTGACTGCTGAGGTTCTGCTGGTACTCTGTCGGTCCAAGCACGTTCCTGTTTCAACTCTGAAGGGTTCACAATACCGGAAGGAGATTCAGTGAAAGAGACAAGGTGTTGCAACTTCATACCTCTTCTCTGTCCCATGAGGAACCCCTGGCTCCTTCTGTTGACTTTGTGGCAGAATATGCAGCCCTGGCATATGCTGAGGGGGTGATCAGCAAATTTACTGGCAGTGATTCCATTCTGGGAGATGTTGAGGCCTGCGCTCTGTCTCCAGTGATGGCTCTCACAGTACTACATGGTGGTGATGATTCCATACCAGATCATGCACATGGCATGTCACACCCATCAGCTTCCTACAAACTCGCTCATGGATGTTTGGATTGGGAGAAGTGAGAGGCTGCTATGTGTCATAAGAGGGATAGTCTTGAAGAAAAACATGTCTTTGAACACATTTTCTCACTTCTGGCAGGCCGTAAAGCCATCCTGCTGATGTGGGTTTATGATCTTAAAGGTGGTCCCGGGAGAGAGATGATCGAGAAAGCTAGAGTTGTTGTGTTGGGTAATCGTCAGGGGGCTTTGGGGAAACCTATTCAGCAGTTGCATGAGCCACAAGCATTCAGATTGTTCTGGCCTATGCTGCATCCTGGAAATGGTTCCTGTTCACTTTTGATGTCAAAACTGCTTTTTTGAATGTGGACTTGAAGGAAGAGGTTTATTGTCAACAAATACCTCATTTTCCTGAACACAAACAAATTGTTCTGCGACTCAACAAAGTGCTGTATGGGCTTTGGCAAGCTGGGAATGCCTGGTACTGTACATTTGCGCCAGTTCTGGAGGCATTTGGATTGACTCACTGTGAACTTGACCACAGAGTCTTCTACGGGTGCTGGACCTCTCCTCCTGATCCTAGTGTCTCCATGCCATCTGATGGAACACCTCTCCACATGCTTCTTCCCATCCATGTGGATGATGGGGCTGCCATTGATATGCCGGTTTTGCGACTAAGCTTATAAACTGGCAATGTTATCAACATAAGTTGGGCTATAAGGTCGAGATGTGTCTATTAACTCATCTATAGTCTGGCGTTACATCTAGACTTGGTGACTGAGTACGCATCTAGATTTTGAAACTCGTTTGCGGCTGTCTTTGTTCGAGACTAGGCTGTATACTGAGTTGGGTCTTTCTTAAACATGGCTAGTATAGTTAATTGGTGTCATTGATGATCCTAGATGAGTTGAACTCTCAGAAATTCATGTCTAGTACTAAGAACTGTACTACGGCTATGATTTGTGACAATCACATGATCGAGTCTAGGGGAAAGGAGGAAAGAAAGTCGAAAGGCGTCCTCTAGACTACTGGAAACACCTGATCCAGCATCGCATTCGTCAGTGTTGGTGTACTGCATGGTCCACTGAGTTATCTAGAGTTGGGAGAGTGCTTAGAAAACAGGACTAGGAAAGTCACGGTATTGGATAGGTGTTACGATTTCCCACTTTAGCGCCTGTCTTATCAAGCGCCCAACCACATGCCTTATCAGAACCCTATTCATTTCACATTCATATCACGCTATCTTTCATTTCACTTATCCGCTATCTCTTAAATTAACTTCTGATAGCTTATCGCAGACATGAGGCAGAGATAGCTTATCTCTTTCCCTTCGTATCTCTCCCCTCTAACCCTATTCCTAACACCCCAGAAGATAAACACTCAAGTATTTAAACCAGTAGCTATTCGCTGTATTCTTTAGTTTTGGTATTATAAGTTTCACCGAGTCTTTGAGTGGCCTGATAAGCTCTCATTTTGCTCGTCGCCTTACAAAATACCAAAACTAAACTCTTTCACCTCACTCATCTCGGTCGATAACTTCGCCTACATCTTACTTCTTACCTGGTGCATCGCCATCTGCAACCTCGCCTTCGACATCACCTGCCACCGACTTCGTCGACGCCGTCGCATTAACCGACGCCTACGCATACAACACCAACGACGAATCGGAACCACTCATCTGTAAAAACTCTCCTCATCTCATTTGGAAGTACCGTTGGCTAGCGGGAAGTTCCCATCTTGAGACAGACGATAGTAAGCAGACCAGGAACACCAATTAAAAGAATTGCTAACCGCTTTAAGTGGACTACCCTCCTAACGAAGCGGAACGCAACCGAAAACTCCGAAACAATCTCATACTCAGGCGATATCACCAAACTCAACTCGAATCCAACTTCACTCCATACCTCACTATCCACCGATGTGTCAACGAACTGATCAGACAGTTCTCTAGACCATTCGACTATACTCCCGGAATCATCAGCCGGATCTATTACACGCATCTACTCACAGAAGACTGGGTCAACAAACGAAAGACATACGCAGACGCCAGCACCAACACAGAAATAAAGGAGTACAGAGACGTAGCTAGCGGCACTAACCTGAAAGACTACGTATCATACGTTTCAGCAGCCACCCTCATCAACGCCCAAAAACGCCTCACCGAAATAACGCGCGAACGACAAATCAGCACCTACACAGACACAGGAAGCAACACAGATAACAGCTTCGGATTTGACACAACAGCGTGGTCAGAATCACATCACTCAGAAGACAATCAACTCCTTCCAGCGGAGTTAGAACCCACTAAAAAACAACAACGACGGAACAAACGGAAACAGCGAGACAGCGAAGAGACGCCCAGGCGATCTCTCAGACGAAAGACCCACTAACCACACAAGCCATACTCGAGGACTGGTTCATCACCAGTTGTAATCAGACTAGCACACCAAATACACGACTTTTGACGACTTGGAACATTTTCCAGCTTAGCGTCAGAAGAAACGAGTTTTACCTTGACACAGCGTGCGAACTTCACAGACACAACATTGTCACAAACAAAGAAAGAAAAATCTTCGAAGATATCTTCACCACAGACAACATAATACTCCTAAGACCATACGTGCTTGAGGAATTATTACACAGCCTATACGGAACACTCAGACACAATAGCCCAGATTACGACATCCACTCCGATCCGACTAGTCCGTGGGCGGATGCCAATTTCAGCTCCGCTTGATCTAACCCATTACATCAACAACATATACGGACCAGATCACTTCGTGACTCACGTACAAACAGACGGATCATACCACATCTATCGAAATATATATCTTGGACACATTCCAGAAATCAGATACAATCGAGACAGAAAACGTTTCGAACCAAAAGACGTCATCATCTCTACAGATTTTCTTGAAGAAGCAATAGAAGAATACAACGTCGACACCTTCGAAGAAAATTTCGAAAACATCCCAGTACCGTTCGAAGAAAACTTCTTTACTCCACCTCAGTCACCAGAACCCGAAACATTACCGGAAATCCCACTCGTACAAAGAGAACCGGTAGAATCCTTAAAATCAAAACCACAACACCGAACCCTACAACCAACCAAGTCATCATTACGCAAAGTCCGTTTTGAAACATGACTGACATGGATACACAAGGAGCGTCAACATCAGGAAAAGCCCCGGAAAAAATGGTGTACACAATTGAACCACCATACTACTACCCAGACAAACATGACGATCCAGACTCGCGTATCATACGACAATTGGGATACTACGTGTCAAGAAGAATGGAAGGAGACTACTACGTCCGTCCCCTTGGAAAAACACTCGAAGGAGCTAAGTACGAAATCCACAGAGACAAAACAGAATACTCTCTGGTCGGAGAAATAGTACAGCTATTCGAATCAACTACAGGAATAATGGGCACCATACTAGCAGAACCAGCAGGAGGAGGAAGCACCGTCGTCATAATGCCTGACGGCATCCAAAAAGACATGCCAACCGAACAAACGACACCTACACCAACAATAACAACAACAACCACCTCTAAAATCAAAATCGCTACACCACCCAGGTTCACAGGCGACAAAAAGAACTGGGAAGGATTCATCCTGGCAGTCGACACTTATCTCATGGCCTACGAAGATGAATTCAAAAGCGACGAAAGAAAGATATGGTTTGTCATATCATACCTCGGCACGGAAGATGGATCACCATGCGTCGCATCAGACTGGCTTCGGAACTGGAAAGAAGATCATTCATACAACAACACCCTCGTAGCAAATGACTTCAAAAAGTTCATCACCGATCTTAGAGAAGCCTTCGAAGATCCGAACTTAAAAGTCAACGCCGCTAACGAGCTTCGAAACCTCAGACAGGGGAAAGACACCCTGACCGAGTACTTCACCAAATTCAAACTCAAAGCAGCCACTGCAGGGTACCGACAACTAGACGCCGTCCTCATAGATCTTCTTAAAAACCAGGTACGATCAGAAATAAGGGCAGAGTTGTACAGAGGAGGAATACCAATCCCCGTCACCTATACCGGAATAAAACAGAAACTATACAATATCGAAATGGCGCTCGAGGAAGAAAAAACGAGATCACATGCTTTTCACACTGGAGCACCGATCCCGCCTCGACGCAACACATACTCACCACCACAACGACAAAATAACTCCTCAGATCACACACCAGCACACACATACGGAGGACAGGGACAACCTATGGATCTCGAAGCAGGACGAACAAAGCGACTGCTCGAATGTCGACACTGTAAAAAAATGGGACGTCACCTCTCTCGAGATTGCAGAGGAGAATGCCCAGATTGTCATGCCAAACACCCCGGTCGATACTGCAGCCTCAAACCACCACCCTGACGACCTTTCACTACACGAACATTAGACTTCATCGACTTCACCAAAATCACAGATGAAGAAAGAGAACAGCTAAGACAAGCTGCGGGTTTTCAGATGGGAGCGAAGTAGACGCAACTTCGTCATCCCTCGGTCAGGACTCTTATGCACACATTTCTTGTCAAACGTGCCCCGAGGCATTGTACAATAGAAATACATCTTTTTCACGTGCAAAAGAATCCAGCATCAAAACAGAAACAGGAACCAAATGGAAGACAACGATCGAAGAAGTCGAAGATGAAGAATCTACTTCTTCGGGTCACTTCCAGGAACAACCACGATCAGAAACAAAAAAACCCGAACCCTTCTCATCATTATGGGTTCTATCAAGACTACGGGATCTAGCCGCCGAAGCAGGAATAGGAACACTAAAACAGTGGGTACACAACCAAAAACAACGAGAAGTAAACGAACATCTTGTTAAAAAACTGCTAAATATTCCCACCAACGAAGCTTTAGATTGGCTAGAAGACCTCCACGAACCAAAACGATTTATCTTCAGAACCACGAAGACAGACCGAGAGCTAAACGTCCAAATAGAGCTCCAAGATCTGGAAAAGGGAACCAAATACCAAACACAAGCGCTTCTGGATAGTGGCTGTACAGGCAGCTGTATCAGTCAACGATTCGCAGAAGAAAAGAAGTTGTCCCTACACAAATGGGAACATCCAATCTCTGCATACAACACAGATGGAACAGAGAACAACAATGGGAAGATCACGCATTACGCCGAAATAAGGATGATCATAGAAGGACACTCCAAGATCCGAAAGTTCGCAGTCACCAACCTAGGACGATCGGACGTGTTCCTAGGACACGAATGGTTAAACTTCCACAACCCAGAAGTAGACTGGACCACCGGATCGCTACACTTCACCAGATGCCCTACAGCATGCGGATATACAGAACCAGAACCAGAAGACGTAGAGGAAGGAGATAGAATTTGGATGAAATACCCAAAACCGACTCGTAGTGTTCGAAGGAATAAAGCCTTCATGCGAGCTCATCAATCTATCGCCAACGCATTAGCAGAGGAGTTCGAGAAAAACAAAAAAAACAGATCCTATCCCAGAACAATACAAAGGGTTCGAAGAAGTCTTCGAGAAAACCGAATTCGACACCCTCCCACCGAATCGACCTTGGGACCACGCTATAGAGTTGAAACCAGGATCAGAGCCAACGGGATGCAAAGTGTACCCTCTGAACCTAGACGAACAAAAAGAACTCGACGCGTTTCTCGAAGAACACTTGCGCACTGGACGCATCCAACCCTCCAAGTCTCCCATGGCCTCACCCTTCTTCTTCATCAAGAAAAAAGATGGAAGGTTAAGGCCAGTACAGGATTATCGAAAGCTCAATGACATGACCATCAAAAATCGATATCCTCTTCCCCTCATCCAAGAGCTAGTAAACAAGCTGAAAGGCGCCAAATATTTCACAAAGCTTGACGTGAGGTGGGGATATAACAATGTACGAATCAACGAATGGAAGGCGGCCTTCCTAACCAATCGAGGACTATTCGAGCCCCTAGTAATGTTCTTCGGACTCACAAATTCACCCGCCACATTCCAAACAATGATGAATGAACTGTTACGAGACCTAATCAATACTGGAAAGGTCCTCGTATACATCGACGACATACTCATCTTCACCAACAACCTAGACGAACATCGCAAACTTGTTCGTCAGGTCCTATCCATATTAAGCGCCAACAAACTTTATTTAAAACCAGAAAAATGCGAATTCGAAAAACAACAAATAGAATTTCTAGGATTAATCGTTTCAGAAGGCAAAGTCGAGATGGACCCAATCAAAGTCAATGGCATTCGGAAATGGCCAGTTCCTAACAACAAAAAGGAACTACAACAATTTCTAGGTTTTTGCAATTTCTACAGAAGGTTCATTAAGGACTACAGCAAAATTGCGAAACCCATGACACAACTAACCGGAAACGATACATGGAAATGGGAAACAGAACAACAAACAGCCTTCAACACGCTCAAAGAAACCATCATGACAGCCCCCTGTCTTCGCATACCGGAAGATGAAGGACAATTTAGAATAGAAGCAGACGCATCCGAAGGAGCGATCAGTGCGGTAATCTCTCAACGAATAGAAGACAAATGGCACCTGGTTGCTTTCTATTCCAAGGCGCTTTCACCTACACAACGAAATTACAAGATCTACAACAAAGAGATGCTCGCCATCATGGAAGCACTAACGGAATGGAGACACCTGGTATTGGGAGCCAGACAGACCTTTGAGATATGGACAGATCACCAGAATCTACAATACTTCCGACAGCCCCAAAAACTTAATCGACGACAAGCCCGCTGGGTCACAGAACTAGCAGACTACGACTATACGCTACATCATAAACCAGGCAAACAAAATCAACGGGCAGATCTATTATCCCGAAGACCAGACCATGACATGGGACACAAAGACAATGAAAACGTCACCATGCTGACACCTATGACTTTCAGAGCATTAGAGGCAGTTATAATTCACGATCCCCCAGAATACCTGCCAGAGCTAAAGGATCCATTACAAAAACTAGATCCTTCAGTCAAACAAGCTCTAGAAAGTAAAGACAAGAAATGGAAGGAATCGGACGGACTAATCTTTTATGACAACCGCATATACGTGCCCAAGAACCATAAACTCCGTGAACGAATCATTCGAGACCACCACGATAACCCATTAGCTGGACATCCTGGGCGGTACAAAACCCAGGAACTCATCCAGCGAAACTATTGGTGGCCACAAATGCAAAAAATGATTCGCCGATACACGGACGGATGCATCAAGTGCCAAGAAGATAAGATTGATCGACAGCCTCTACACGCCCCTCTTAACCCACACGACATCCCCAAACAACCATGGCGAAAGGTCACAGCAGACATGATCGGACCTCTCCCCGAATCCAACGGCTTCAATGCAATTGAAGTATTCACTGACACCTACAGTCACCGCATACACGTAGAACCCACACACATAGAACTCAGCGCAGAAGGATTTGCCAATCTCGTACAAGATAGAGTAATCCGATATCACGGTCTTCCAGAAGTTCTAATCTCAGATCGAGGACCCCAGACAGTAGCCAAAGCATGGGACCAGATATGCAAACAACTCGGCATCAAATGACATTTATCCACAGGTTATCACCCAGAAACAGACGGTCAAACGGAAAGGGCAAACCAGGAAGTAGAAGCATACCTTCGCCTCTTCATCAATTACCTACAGGACAATTGGAGCGAATGGTGTGCTATCATGGAATTCAGTTACAACAATCGAGTTCATTCCATGACAAAACAATCACCCTTCTTCACCGATCATGGTTACCACCCTTACACCGGAACAGAACTGCAACGAGATCAAGTACCTTCAGCCACTGAATGGGTTAAAAGACTCTCTAACGCACGACAAGAAGCGGAAGCTGCACTAGCTTTAGCAAAAGAAGCTATGAAACAACAGTTTGACAAACACCGCTCTGCATCACGAGACTACAAACCCGGAGATCTAGTCTGGCTAGAAGGAACAAACATCAAAACTCAGCGTCCTGCCAAAAAATTAGATCATCTACGACACGGACCCTTCGCAATCACAGAAAAAGTGGGACAAGCGGCATATAGACTTAAATTGCCACAGAACCCCACTTGGCGAAGGAAACATGACGTTTTCAATGAAAAATTACTCAAACCTTTTATCAAACCTTCCTTTGACATCCAACCTAACGAACCATCACCACCACCAGATTTAGTCGAAGGAGAAGAAGAATTTGAAGTTGAAGCCATCATAGACAGTCGCAAAAAGGGTCGCTATATTGAATACTTGGTCAAATGGAAAGGCTTTTCCGACGCCGAAAACTCCTGGGAACCTCGCGGAAATGTACGCCACGCCGAAGAAGAAGT
>QLOY01008392.1:0-17341 GCA_003313965.1 Megacollybia marginata
AAGTGACACATTTCTATGCATCTTACAAACTTCTGAAACTGCCCGAACCAGATTATTGAGGCAGTTGAACACGAGGTGATAAATGCTCTCAGCGACAAACAATCAACGTTATTGCTGACTGTTGGCGCTCATTCGGAGAAGTGTTTTCGAATCACTCATTCCCGTTGCAAAACATAACTTGCGATGCATCAACTAATCATTCACTGAAGTACTGACATTTTCACTTCATCGGAGTGCCTGTTTGATAACATGTTTCTGCCACCAAAAAATATTGATTAAAGGTCAATATTCAGTCGTTCACCAGTCACTCATTAACACGAGACTCGGAAATTGACATAGTCCGCACCCAGTCTAACTGGCTCGCTGTTCGGCAACACAGTGTGAAATTACTAACCCGATGATGCCAGAATTTGGAATACTTCGGGCGAATGCATTATTCATTCGATACTCTGAGCTCTCTCTGATATCGCAATATTTATATTTCAATTCTTTCAAGTTCAGTCTCTTCGTTAATGCATATCTTAGCACCCTTCGTCTCTACGATCCTCTTCCGTACAGCCCTCGGAGCGCTCTACATTGCTCCACAAACTCTACCGCATTCCGAATACGACTTTATTGTCGTTGGAGGTAACTTTTTCCACACCCGTTCACACCTAAGCCAACCCCATTGTTAGCTGGAACAGCAGGAAATGTCATCGCAGCTAGATTAAGTGAAAATCCGGATGTGACTGTTGCTGTGATCGAAGCCGGATTGAGGTATGTCGTTTCTACGTCGATTGCATCGATTGATCGTCTATCACTCAGCGACGACGACATCGCGGTATTGGAGATTCCTCTGTTTGCACCCACTGACTTGAGCAACACATCCTATCTGTGGCCATACAATACCGTTCAACAATCCGGTCTTGATGGACGTCAGATTCCTATCCAGCGTGGGAAGGTTCTTGGTGGATCGAGTTCAGTTAGTACGTATATCATTCAGGCGCTTTCCACAACCTAATGTCCTCTAGACGACTTGCTCTACACTCGGGGCTCTCAAGACGACTTCGATCGTTATGCGAATGTTACAGGAGATTCCGGATGGTCATGGGATTCTATTCTTCCTTATTACAAAAAGGTTTGCCTTTCGTAAACTTGGTGAATCTAGTTTTCATTCCAATCAGTTGGAAACCTTCACCCCACCACGAGACGGACACAATACGACCGGTCAATTCGATCCTAGCGTCCATGGCTTCTCTGGCCCTCTCTTGGTTGCCCTTCCAGGTTTTCCTGTTGACACAGATGCTCGCTGTTACAACAATACTCAAGTTGATCCTGAACAGTTTCCTTTCACCGTTGATATGAATGGAGGGGATACTATTGGTCTTGGTACGTAGCCATGTTTCCAATTGCAACGCATACCGAACTCAGACGTTTAGGATGGGCTCAGACTACGACTGGAGGGGGTGAACGTAGCAGTTCAGCTACAGCATATCTACATCCGAACCTCAATCGCCCGAATCTGGATGTTCTAATGAGTGCCCAAGTTACGCGACTTTTAACGCCCAATACCACTGGTAGTTCTACAACTCCCGACTTGCGGACGGTCGAATATGCTCAGAGTGCAACCAGTGCGTCTCTTATTTATGACCTTTATAATATTCTGAGTCCTATAGGTCCCCGTCTAACACTTCAAGCAAAGAATGAAGTCATTCTAGCTGCAGGTGCAACCAACACACCCCAAATTCTCATTCTGAGCGGTGTCGGAAACAGCCAGGACCTCTCTGCTCTTGGAATCAAAACCCTGATCAATTCTCCTTATGTCGGACAAGGACTTCAAGATCATCCACTCATCGGAATGTCATGGTCCTCTACCGACAATTTCACGATCGACGATATCGCTAGAAACTCGACTCTTCAAAACGAACTTATTGAGGAGTGGGAAACCAGTCGAACCGGTCCACTTGTTGACAGCCCTGCAAATATCTTTGGATTCTTAAGAGTGAATGCATCGGTTCTTGGAGGTCCTGACCCATCTGCTGGACCTACATCTTCGCATATCGAACTTATTCCTAGTGTAAGCAACCTCTTTCTCAGTGCACCCAGACTCCCCTGATGCGTTCAAAGAACGCATTCGCGCCTTTCCGTCAACCATCACCTGATACTGGGGCTTTCTTTAGCATACTGTCCAACGTCGTTTCTCCCGCATCTCGTAATTTATTTCATCTTGAGATAAAGCGCCTCACGAGTAACGATTCTAACAGGTGGAACCCTCAAACTGAACTCCTCAAACCCCTTCGACTTCCCCCTCATTGATCCAAGGTACCTAACTGAACAAGTAGACCTCAATGTAGCAATCGAATCCGTCTCACTTGCCTTTTCATTCGTCTCTCAATCACCTTTTAAAGGGTTCATCTTGAATCCGTTTGGTCAACTCTCAGATGGGACGAGTCGGGCAGATTTCGAAGCATATATCAAGAATCAGACAGTTAGCTTTTGGCATCCGTGTTGTACAGCTCAGATGGGGAAGACTTCGGATCCTAATGCGGTTGTGGATAGTGAGTTGAAACTGAAAGGTGCTTTGGGGGTGAGGATTGTTGATGCTTCCATTTTTGTAAGCTGTCCTGCTCTTTGAGAATTTGACTAGTAACTGAATCTGTTGTAGCCATATATCCCTGCTGCACATTTGCAAGCTCCAGTATATGCTATTGCTGAGCGTGCAGCGGATATTATCAAGGAGACATACAGTCTGTGAGCTGGATGGAACAATTCAACTTGGAAGTGTGTTTTGCCATTCCATTAGAGTTTGGACTTCGCTGTAATGTCATCATGACCTCCCTCATGTGTTTTATTGAGTAATCCAGTTGCATTTGACTCTGCAAGTCTGACCTGACTTTGGCAAATCTGGAGTTTTAGACTCCAGACCCTACATTCAGTCAGTTCGATGTGTAATGCTGAATGACCCATGGTTTCCTCAGGCCATGCTTCATGCTTCTGGAGAATACCCTGCTAAGCCCACATGATGGTCTAAGCTTGATCAAATAAGGAAGGTAGAGCTTCGTCTTGGGAGAACTCAAAAAGACCAAACTTGTAACTATGCAGGGGAATACTGTATCATTTTGATTGTATGATCAGCCCATGTTACACATTACAGGGTGTTCATTGGCCAAGGTGATCATCTTGGCCCATGACTGTTACACCTTCCTAAAACAGTGGGGAGCACCACTGAAAATGGCAATAAGCATCCATTTCAGCACTGTAATGGTGTTCAAAAGCCCAGTGTTACATGTTACATGTACCAAATTCATTCAGTTCAGATGTGCATGTTACATGTTACTGAACACTCAATTGAACTGATACAGTAGTGTGAAAAACTTGAACAATGCATCCCTAACTGACTTTGATGAGAAGAAACAATGTACCAAGCCAGTACCAGCATTGATCTTGTTCTAAAAAAGTAGTCCCATTTTGCTGAAAAAGGTAAAAACCTAAAAAGAAAACCTAGCTTTTTACTATACCTTGTACTATATTTACTCAAGCTGTATACACATAGTATATGGTTGGAGCCTTGATAGGAACCTAACAAAGTCCATAGTTCAACCAAGGCTTGACACAATAGATTCAAGTTATGGATTGACAGGTGTACAGACAACAGTAGCCTATGATATTATATATATGGGTGGAATAGTGTGCACAATTAAAATTCCCCATGAAAATGAGGTATTTTTTCCACACTTTTGTCTACTGTAGTTTTCCGACCACAAGTTCATTATGTAATTGATTACATAATGTGTCCCAGTTATCTCCAAGTTCATCACTAGAATGAGGGGGGGACATCATGGTTCATACCATTGATGCATCAACATTGAACCTTCTGAATGGATATGGATATGGATACATAAACAGAGCTCACAAGAGTTGTACAGTGGCCAAACATTTGGGAAAAGATGATTTATACTACAAAATTTGAGTGATAAGGTAGTCTGTATAATGAAAGGTTGTCAATAGACTTGCATGAAGGGGTTTGCCTAAGCAGTGAGCAACTACCCTGAACAACCACAAGCAAGTCCAGACACCAGGTAGCTTCAGACCATTGCAGGGGGCACTGATACTACCACCAGGAGCATCACACCAAGAGCACAGCTTGCTGCCAGGCCCACAGAGATAGGATGAAGCTATGAGGTGAGACAAGACAACCCATGCAAGACAAGAAGTCTTAACTGAGAAAGACTTCAACTCAGACTCATGCTCATATGAGTGCATCTACACTGAGTAGGATCTCAGTGCAGAACACAACAAAAGCAACCTAGTTGAGCCAGTTTCAATAACCTAGTTGAGCAAGATCTCAACTAGATTCATGCTCATACAAGTGCATCTACATCAAACACTTGATGTAGGAAATAACCTAGTTGAGCAAGATCTCAACCAGGCTCATGCTCACATAGCACATCTACATTGAACACTTGATGCAGGAAATGAGCTTGTTGGGCAAGATCTCAACCATGTTCATGCTCACATGAGCACATCTACATTGAACACTCAATGCAGGAAATGACCTAGTTGAGCAAGATCTCAACCAGGTTCATGCTCACACAAGCACATCTACATCAAACACTCAATGCAGGAAATAACCATGTCACTGGGCAGACCATTGACTTACACTTTGCGTCAGTCAACCATCTCCAAGGATAGGGTTCTGTACACAAAAGGAGAGGTCAACTAGTGAATCAGTGTAGGAAGTAGTTTCAACTGCCACTACCAGCCACCTGCACATCCAGTGCTGTTGTGGGACTCCACTGCTTGAGCCTAATCAGAAGGAGTCTGAGGAAAGAGCTGAGCTGGGAAGAATTCACACCAAGCCTGTACTGCATGAACCAGGGATGTGAAGATCCACATGCCAGAACCTCATGACCTTCCAACGGAGCAGTACATGTTACTCAAAAAGCAGTCCCATACAAGCAAAGATATCTGCAGCAGTTAGTATTAGTGAAAGCACTGTTTGGTTCTGAACCAAAGTTCGAACCTGAACTTTTGAGAACCAGACCTAAGTCCAGTTCAAGGTTCGCTCATGAAGCCAAACTGAACCTAAAGTCCAGTTCGAGGTTTGAGCAAGGTAGAGGAGGTTCAAACCTGAACCAGACTTCAACCAAAATTCAACCCTCACAGAGTATTATTTGTGAGAGAACCAGGAATCCAGCAGTGAGTTGAAGTCTCAGACAACTTAAATTTGATGACAGGCAGGCTATCTAATGCGTGAGTCATATACCCCACCTGTGAAAGGTCGTTGGTGTACTCCAGTGTATGTCGCTGTACACCAGTGGACATCACACTTCACTGAGGGTCACAATAGTACATTGCATGTCATTGGACTATGTAGGGACCATAGAAAGCATTTATTTTTATGAATAGACATCCAATGGAGTCCAGTGTACTCCAGTGTACTCCAGTGGAGCCTGGGGACTCTTCTATCAGTTTTTAGTGTAGAGACTCAGATTGGAGTTCACTGGAGTCCATCAAAGTGCAGTGAACTCCACTGTAGTTCAACCAATTCAAACTAAACTTCAACTGTAGTCAGCCGCATTCGCGGCCTCAAATATAATATACTGTAATCCTAACCTGCCAACTGCTGCTTCGCGGCACCCTAACCACCCTAACCTAACCTAACCTAACCTGACCGCTGAGGTCCAGAGGACTTCAGCATCCCTCAATGTACTTCAGTGAAGTACAGTGACTTTTGTTGGAAAGTCCAACAAAGTCCACCGGACTTTGCTGGCTTTCATAGGTGGAGTATATTACTGTAATGCATGCGGAGGCCCAGTGGAGCATATTACCCTTTCTGGATACTGCCAGATATAGCTGATTAACTCTGAACAATCAATGATCTGCTATTATCATCATGGATCTATACTAAGAAAGACAAAGAACAGTGAGTACAAGCCTAGGTGATGCAGAGCATGCCCAAAAAGTTGTCAGAAATGGAACTTCAAGTGACCTTCAAATTACAGGTTTGAACCAAGTTTGAACTGGAACCAGACTGAACTGATGGTCCAGTTCTAGGTTCAGCAATTTGGCAGAACTGAACCTAAAGTTTGGTTCTGCATTTGGAAAAAAAAGCAGAGAACTGGACTGAACCGGACTTTGCCAACCCTAGTTAGTATGAGAAAGAACAGGACAAACTGATTTAATAACTGCAAGCATAGTTGTATACATTAACATATATGCAATGCTGTCAGAGGAATGAGAGGAGTTGCAATGTTGGGTATGCAAATCAGTGGGGGAGCTTGAATGAGTAACCGGCACTGACATGTCAAAGTCACGTGACAAGTACTGCGATGACAAATGGAAAGATGACAAAAAAGTTGGTTGTAAATTGGGAAGGATCAGACCAAAAGACAATAATTATTGTGAAATCATAGTGATACATACATGAGCCATCATTGGAGGATAAGATTGAGATGATAGCAGGAGGAGAGAGGTGAGTGCCTGTCACAAGTCACAGGCATGGTAAGGTGATCGACTCATCTTTTCCTCTACCTTATCTATCACTAAGTCTTTCTTAGACTTAGTGCGCTAAAGTGATTATGTAATAACAGACCTGTCCCACTTCCAGGTTCATTGCCTCTGAAAGGGGGGGGGGGGACTGTCCCCCTATTTTGGTTCAGTTCATGGGTTGAGGGGACAGGGGATGAAGCTGTGGTTGGTTGGAAAACTATAGTATTTTGAGCACATGTTGCATGAAAGTGTCTATTCTGTGCATGTGTTAGCCCAAAATCCCCACACTTCATGATTTGCACACTTCAGATATGCAACTTGCACATTGATTGATGTAATTCCCACACCTCTGAAAGGTTGAAATTCCACATGTCCAGGTATTCCCGCACCCCAAAACAATGATCATGCATATTCCTACACCCTAGAAGCAGCAGATCATTTCTGCACTATTCTGCATCTTCAGGTGGTATCTATAGACCATTTCAATCCTTGCAGCTGCATTTTATTTTTTATGGCTCCATCTCAATAATAGACTCTCAGGCCATTGGTTTTGCTTTATTTGTTTTGGTGTGACTGAGCTGGAGGTTAAGTTGGATTCCAATTGTTGGCCTGATTCTGAAAGTTCAGTTTTTTTATGACACTTTAATGTTTACATGTGCAACAGCCCTACAAAAAACCTCAATCCCCCAGTTCCAAGTATATCATGATAAAAGTAGAAGCATCATCTTGCACTTCTATAGGTCCTTCAAATTCAACTCCATACAAATCACCAACATCAGCAACCTCATCTCCAGGATCTCCAAGTCCAGTATCCTTGATTAATTTCCTGTTCACAGCTGAGTTCATGCAGTGCAATAGGCCTGCAGTGTGGATTTGGTGGTGGTTCCAGGCATTACAAGTACAATTATATGAAGCTTGAATCTGTGGCTGGAAAACCATATAGATGCAAGGCTCAGCACAAGCATAAACTGAAAGCAAACTGAAGCTATTGAAAAGAAATAGAATTTTATAGGCAGAGATGTCATATTTAGCTATAGTATGGTGGATATTTTGTAAAATAATTACACTTTTTGCATGTTCCAAAACTTTCTGCAGGTTAAGCCACAACATTTTGGCACCCTGCTGCAATTTTCGGCACCTTTAGTGATACAAACTTGCACCTTGTAACTACACAATTGGCACCTTTCATGCAAAATTGGCAACCCTCATATCCAGGCTTCACTTGATGGGGCTCAGGAGGGATGGAACCATCATCAGATTTGCACTGCTGAAAATCAAACACCCATGAATTGAGCTGAGAAGAAGCTATCAATCAAGGGTACTGGACTGGTGATCCAGGTGATGACATTCAAGATGTCAATGATCTGTATGGAGTTGAAGGTGTGGATGGTGATGGTCTGATTCCACCAGTTGAAGATGATCATGCTGCAGCTTTTGTGAATGAGATCAATGCTGCATGAGCTAAGATGGTAGGTTTTGACCTACTTGAGGAAGATGGAAACTGGGGAATAGAAACATTTTCTAGAGTTAGGGTAGCAGCACTATATTTGAAAATGCAGAACTAATTAATAAACAGTTTTGTAAAGATGCCAGATGTAATGCACAGGGTGCTAAGATTGATCAGCTCAGGTGCTGATTCTAGCAGATGCCAATTTGTGCTGTCATCAAGGGTGCAAATTTTGATCAAAAAAGTGATTTGAGAAAGATGTGAGTTTTAGATCAAGTGAAGGTGCAGAAAATGCGAATTTCACTGAAAGGTGCTGAAATTTGGCCATTTTGTGCTAAAGGTGTACCTATATTGCCCATATAATGATATGAGCCATCCTTCATTATATTATTGAATATAGGAAGGGAGAAAGGGAGAAAGGGAGACTGATCTGCCTTTGGAGCACCCAAGAATGCTGAATCATAGACACAAATGTCCTAGGGATGGAACCTCCCATCAACAATCCAGCTACAATCAGGATTTATTGAGAGAGCTGCATGGTTGCCTGCATAGACTACAGACATGAACATTCATTTGCATGATGAGGGGCAACACAACCCCGAATGATATGCAAATGATCTTTCAACTCTCAGACAGGCAGATTTCAAAGCATATATAAGAATCAGACAGTTAGCTTTTGGCATCCGTGTTTTACAGCTCAGATGGAAAAGACTTCGGATCCTAATCTGGTTGTGGATAGTCAGTTGAAAGTGAAAGGTGCTTTGGGAGTGAGGATTGTTGACACTTCCATTTTTGTAAGCTGTCCTGTTCTTTGACTAGTAGCATCAGCTTAATAGGTTGTGAGTGGGCTGTGCCATCGAAGTTATGATGTGTTTGCGAAGCATCAAACAGAAGTCGAAGCATAACTATATAAAGCAAGACAGGAACCGAAACTCAAGGATGAAAGACTGAGCCTTGCTAAAGGAAGGACTCGGAATCAGGCAGAAACAGGATGCACAATTCGATCTCAGGCTAGGCTAAACCAACTAAGTCTGAAACGACAAACCAAAACCAAAACCAAAACCAGATCCATTCTTTCAATGGAGACTAACTTGACATTTGCACTTCAAATTGGAGTGAATGTCCAGGTCTGCCCCACACTCGCACCTTTAGGGCGCCAGGTAACCTTGCAATGCATCATTAGCATTTTGACACTCCATTTTGAACAGAAAACATACCTGAGTATCGGCATCGTTTGAAGTAAGAGTCGCCAAAAGGTCATCATCATCAGCAGCCTCGATATAGTAGAGTCCGGGCTCATACTCCTCAAGTGTAAACTCCAAAGCAGTACCTGAGATGAAGAGGCCACCCTGAAAGTTATTCAGGTGAGCCAAATCGACAAGGCCGACCCAACTTACATTGATGAGGGCAGTGCTCCTGACAAACACATCCTGTCCAGGTGCAGCTTCGATACTCTGGATGGTTATGGTTCCCGAGTCGGTGTTGGTCACAACCCACTATAATTTGTCAGCCATGTAGAGATAGCACTCAGGTTTCTCATCCCACTTCCTGAGCCGCGTCCCCATCAGTGACAGGATATCCATTGATAGAATTTCCTGGAGTGGTGAACCCCCCGTAAAGGTCAAGATTCGCATTCTGATCGATGTTGTAGATGTTGTAAGTGCCATCTGAAATGGCCATGATGTTTGCTACGCAGCTGCACACCACGAGAAACAGGAAAGGTGCTACACTTCGAGTCATTGAGAAAGACAAAGAATCAAGCTGATGGGACTATGCCTCAACTGATGCAGATTATATACCACACATGCTTCTTGCTTATGATTTGGGAATGATTGTATGGCATCGGCCGTATACCCCAAATGGTCGCACAGAGTCGAGGGTTCTCCATTCTCGATACCAGCTGTCTTACAAAGTTTACATGTGACAAATACAATTGGCTGTGGTTCATTGACCTTGTTTCCCAGAATTGATATTCGAGACATTCTGATAGGATTGGAATGAGTGGTGATTGCTTCCGTCCACTTGGGTCCAACTTGGGTCGTGCATTTCAATAATCAAGGAATGGAAGCTAGCGTTGTCGCTTATTGTTCTAGATCCTGCATGTACGAACCTTCAGGTCCCTACATCTCCGGTGGCATTGTCTCAATGACTTTGAGATCTCACAGGCACTCCATAAGGCCCAACATCGCAAAGCTACTAGTAAGCATCTTGATTCATTGAAGTCAGAGTTGCGTGACTCACTCGATCGCAACTCGAAGAAGTGCTCACTTCCCGGTCAATATTTAATACTGGCATTGTGCATTACCCGTCTATGTAGCTACTTGGTTGATTGCAGTCACCCAAAAGGTGATAGCACACATGTATGTATACGCAGTGAGCGTCAGAATGGCGGCTATTTCTCGGCCATTCAATCCGGTAAACACGGGAAATGAGCGCGCAATCATTTCAATAGACATCTCTGGTCCGAGTCTGGTCGGCGCAATGGTCGCGGAATATACACCCTGTCTTGACCCTGTCTCACGTCGACAGCTCAATCGCAGGTGACTGTCTCTTCCTGCAGTTGGAGCTTACAAACATTGTTGCTGCTTGCCTTGCTTGCAAGTTCAGCATATGCTGAGTGCGATCAAATCCCGCTCGGCGCTTAATTCCGGCGCTAAACCATTAATCAGTGAGCGGTGCCAATACTGTATCTCCGCTTCTCGCAACAGCGACAAGCTTATCGGAAACTTTAAGTACCGAGTACGTGATATACCGCTTTTGTAGTGGTGACGCCGTCCACTTTCTCGCTCGATTTCAGTCGATCGGACCATTCCGCTCGACGGAAGCACATTATGCACATATCCCACTTGGTTTTTCTGTGCGAGGCAACAGTATTGCCATTGTCATCCTTGCACAGTGCAGATTGCGTTCTCGATCTCAGCGACAAGTCTTCAGCTCCGTCATTTAACCCTTGTTCAATAACCCAAGTTCTTGCCAACTTGGACTCGTCCATATCTCACTTCAGCTCATTGAATTTGTTCCTACAGGCACAACGAAGGAAACCTCCCCTTCTTCTGAGGCGAACAGCGTCGGTGTTTGAGGGATCGAGATTCGACACTAGTACCTTTGTAGTGCTACTGTATCTAGCTGTACAGGCTTATCAAGCACCATGTAGTGGTTGCATGCGTCTACAGCTTCCATACCTTTCTTCATCTCTTCATCAATTGTGAATAGCGCTGAGATATCTGTACTCAAAATAGCGGGCGGTAAAGTTGACTAGTCGGGGTCCCTAGGTCACAGGTAGCTTCGTGTTTCTCCAATTCCTATAATTATCGATACAGCGGCAGTCACATACAACTTGAAGGAATACGCCTATCGTTTTGTATAAACACCAATCGGTGGGCGCTTATCGGGTCCGGGCGTCTATCTATATGTCCCAGATAAACCGGAGATGCTGTAATCCCTAGATGAACAAACTGTTTCCTTCTGATGAATTCTACGCCACAGCCTGAAGTTTATTCTTGAAGACGAAAAGAGATGCATCACATACATATCTGAGATCTGAGTGACCGACCACCTGGGCTTGACATGCCTGACGGCCCACTATTTTGAATGTGAAATAAGTTGTATTTCTATACTTAGATGACATATCGAGCTGACCGTAGCAAGATAGACCTGCTCGTAAGGGGATTTCCCAATAGAAACATAATACGCTGTGGTATCGAGTCACAATATTACCTAACTTAAGAACTCCGATGTCACCAACCAGCCAAGGAGCCAACGTGCCACACGGTAGACTCGTTATATGGAATGTTCTGTCCATGAAGGAGGACTACTGATTTGATGTACAGACAGACCTTCTCTGGAGAAATTGACAGGGCCCGCGGCAACAAAGACAGCTCCATAGTGCCTCGAATACTTAACACCTCTCCGACACTCCTGGTTGGCGAGGACGGGACAAGCACCTAACGATCGGATCGTAGAATCATCAAACAAAAAGTCTTCGGATGCGAGAATCAATCAAGGTTGCATACAATTGACAAGCGACATACCTGAGGGGCGGTGCTAAATCGATGAAAGACCAAACGCGAAAAGTCTGTTGACAGGGAACTTGCTTAAATATCACACGGTTATGTCCTGTGGACAAAGCGAAAACACAAAGAGCAGCATAAGTATCGTGGACATATATACCCAACGTATTGGAACAATCGATTTGCATTCACGGGTTGTAGGACGAAGGACAGCTGTGGTGATCAGATCAGATAGTCGAGCAGGTGAGGACGTGAGGTAAGCAGAGGACGACGATCAGACAATTGAGGATGTGAGAAGCAGAGGAACTTCAAAGCGGCATTAGTGTGAAGGGTACTAAGCGCTGGGCCCAGGGGCTGTACCTGTCGTGATGCAGCGTTGGTTTCACGAGCGCTTGGGAAAGGATCGAGGCCCTCGGTGTAGATTGGTCGCCTCTGCGCAAACAGATCAAGGTGGCAATGGGATTTCCTCCGTCGTACTAGTTGGAACATTCAGAATAGGTTCTGCGTTTCTACGAACTGTTTTAATCACAGGAAACCACAAAGGCGTGCTAGCGGGGCTGAAAGGGAAGCGGATTGCGTTTACTAAGCTCCTCCGACTGCGGGCTGCGAGCACGACAGAGCTTGGCAATTGTTTCCTGCAAATTGTGCAATAACGTTGCTGGCCCCTTCTATGTTTGTAGAAGCAGTGTTCTTTCGTAGGGCAGCAGTACTAACCAAACAGTCGCGGACACCAATAATCAGTCAGGAAAGTCTCAATACAAGCCATTACCTGGCGAAAACGAGCGATGTCGTAGCAGTGACTCGGTGAGATATACGGGAACTTGAGATTATGTGGACGGAAAAGGGTCTAGTATATAGGGCAGAATGGTTTTCGGAAAGCGTGCGCCAGACTGTTTGCATATATTTGATTGGTCTAAATATAAACCGTTTGCATAGCGAGCGTCTTCATCCAAAGTGGAAACGATGAATACGGTGTCAAAAACTCCCAGAAAAGTACGATCGTAATACATGGTACGTGCTTTATCCGATTCATTATTGATTACACAAGTCCTCAAGCCACGATCTGAATGGTATGTATTTGACGCCTGCTGAACGCAATGTTCTCACAAGATCCACAACGGAGCTAAGAAGAATATCCAGGCGCACCTCCTTAGTTAGAACTTAGTAGAGTCTACACGAAAGTCAGGCTGATTACTATTGCAGTTTATTTTATAGACTTTGATGAGCTTGGTGAGATATACGGGTTGTGAGAAGATAGTAGATACAGCCTGAGTACTGCGGCTATGTTCTAGCTGTGTATCATCACGTTATTCACGTCAAACTAAAAAAAAAAAAAAGACGATGCCGTATATGGAAACCAAAGCACTGCTTCTGTCACCTGCGAATAGAAACCCTACCCCCAAGCCTGTCTTCTTTGACAGATCTAAGCTCAAGTTGTTTATCCGATCATTCATCTGCAACAACAGCTGCTCGAGACTGATATCCGTTCGTATCTACAGTGCGTAAGCGCAAATAACAATAGGAGTACTTTCAGACTCACCAAAAAGATGAAAACGCAATCCTGCAGCCGATTATTCAATCTTGCAATATCAGCCAGAATCGCTCCATGATTAACCGCTCGCTTAAGGACTGAGGTTTGACTTAGATCAGTCACATAAGCCTCGATATCCTTCAACGCACTGCAGAATCTTTGAGTTTGAAATTGGGAAATCCAACGAAAACTCACTTGATTAGGTCCGAAACTCGCTCTTCAACACTATCAGGCTGCTGTCTTGCAGTCCGACTCTTCGCAACTTCTCTGCAAACAACCCCAGTCATAATCGCAGCCCGTTCGGCCAGATGGAGACATTCGTCTCTACATGTCTTTACCGACTGATTCAATAGCTCAGTGGTGTAGCAAGAAAATGAGGGAAAATCTAACCTGAGCGATGATCCACGTCTTTCGTACTGTTCCAATACTCCCCTCGAGAATGTGTCCAACTGCTGGAACGACTTTTACGACGCTCTCTGCTACGTCGAGGATTTGCACCACGTCAACGGTAGCTCGTTTAGGACGTTGGCGTGTAAGAGATATCGACGATGCTGGTACTAGGCCTTGGTTTTGAGTCGGTACAAGAACTTGTGCCATTGGGACAATGCTGAAACTGAGGTAGAGGTGGGAGTGGTAAGAGACAAACCCAAAAGCTGTATAGCTGTATAGCTGTCCATTGCGAGCGTTCAACGTTGAACAGCTCTATTAGGCGCTTAAAGAGGCGCTAGGCGATGAGGCAGTGTGTATCAAGTCGCAACTTGAAGTTGCTTTTTAAATTCAGCGACTACACCTAACCATTCTAACACTTGAACGCAGCGATGAGATCAGTATTTTACAAAGGGATACAAATTTTTTACAAATACGGAAGGCAGAGTCTTCCATTTCATCGAGAGTATGGTTTGTCCCCAGTATGAATAAATGACTATTGGACAATCCTGCAGCCTGACAATTAATTAGGACTCAACGGAGATTCTTACGGCAGGTAAGGCTGCAGCGTCAAAAGACAGGTTTCCCTGGGGCACCTGGCAAGCCTGCAGTTAGTGAGAAAAGTTTCTATACTACGGATTCGAAGAATGCTGTATATCTCTCCTCCATCCTATCAGATGGCCGGAATAATTCGAGACTACTAAGTGTGGATAACGAGAGGCAATTTGTGCGGAAGCATGAGCTTGACTGGTAGCCGGCTTGAGCGTTGTTGAAGCCAAATATCGGCAGTGATGCTGTGAAGGTCTGGTGACGATCAGATCAGATAGTCGAGAAGTGAGGATGTGAGATAAGCAGAGGAACCCCAAGGCGGCATTAGCGTGAAAGGTACTAAGCACTGGGGTTGTACCTGTCGCAATGAAAGTGTTCCACCTCGGAGCGCTTGGGAAAGGATTGAGGCCCTCGATGTACATTGGTTGCCTTTGCGTAAACCAGATCAAGGTGACAATGGGTTAGTTGGAACAGATACGCCCAGAATAGGCAACCGTCCGTAAGGCCAAAGACAGGAAGCCAGACCTTACCGCAACGGCGTACTAGCGGGAAGCGGATAACACTGTTCCGACTGCAGGGTGCGAGCACGACAAGGCCAGGTAATTGTCTCCCGTAACAGCGTCGCCGAGCTGGCCTCTACTATGTTTGTAAAAGCAGTGTGCTTTCGTAGGGCAACAACCAACACTCGCTGAGAGATCAAAAATGTAAGGGAATAAGATCGTATAGGATCGTATACGACATACGTGGCCGGAAGCGAGTGATTAAATGCCAACTCACAAATGTCCCCATGAAAGCTACGAGCGTGTCTCCGTCAACATCAAGCCCCAGCGTACATAGTTTGTGGAAAGGTAGCGGCAATGTCTTGCACCGTTATGTGCCTGGGGAAAGGGGACGGAAAGCAGCATGGCGTAGGCAGACTGTTTGCATATGTTTGCTCTCAAAAATGGACCAAGCGACGTTCTGCATCAAAGCTGAATAGGATCTAAATGCACCCGAGCGTCGTCTGCATCTCTGAAATGGAAACAATGAATTAAAAACGTGTCGAAGTTACAGCTTCAATCCGCCAGAAAAGGATGATCAGAGCTGTATCTGATTCTTATTGCGCTCTCAGATCGGCACATTTTCATATTCCGTGCTCTGAATGGTATGATAGTTGACTGCTGAACGCAATGCTCTCGCAACAAATTGTCAGAGCCGAGAAGAATATACAGGCGCTCCTTATGTAGTACTTAGGGACTGTTGGAACGGGACAGGAAAGTCAGATCGGTTGATACCAGTTCTATACAGCTTCAGTGACAATGGCTGTTCACATTTCCTTCCTTCCTTCCTTCCAAGGCAGTGTCACTGCCCCAGAGCGGCAACCATTCAAATCTAAATAAATAAAAAAGAAGATGCCGTATATGGAAACTACTCCCACGTTTATCCGATCATTCGGTAACGACAGCTGCTCGATATTGATAACCGTTCTTATCTACGGTGCGTAAGCTCAGATAACTATAGGAATGTTCTCAGACTCACCAAAAAGATGGAAACGCAATCCTGTAGCCGATTATTCAATCTCGCAATATCAGCCAGGATCGCTCCATGATTAACCGCTCGCTTCAGGACTGAGGTTTGACTTAGATCAGTCACATAAGCTTCAATATCGTTCAATGCACTTGCAGGGTCTTTGAGTTTACAATTAGAAAATCCGACGAAAGCTCACTTGATTAAGTCCGAGACTCGCTCTTCAACACTATCAGGCTGCTGTCTTGCAGCCCGACTCTTAGCAACTTCTCTGCAAACAACTCCAGTCATAATCGCAGCCTGTTCGGCCAGATGGAGACATTCGTCTCTACATGTCTTTACCGACTGATTCAACAGCTCAGTGGTGTAGCAAGAAAATGAGGGAAAATCTAACCTGAGCGATGATCCACGTCTTTCGTACTGTGCCAATACGCTACAGCTTTCCGCCAGAAAAGGGATTCTTATTGCGCTCTCAGATCGGCACATTTTCATATTCCGTGCTCTGAATGGTATGATACTTAGTTGACGGCTGCTGAACGCAATGCTCTCGCAATTTGTCAGAGCCAAGAATAAAATCCAGGCGCACCTTCTTATGTAGTAGGGTCCGTCGGAACGCGACAGGAAACTCGGACCGGTTACAGCTGTTTTGATAATGATATACGCATTTCATGCTTCAAAATCCCTAACAACCGACATCTTTACAGTGCATTTTAACCGCGCTTTCAAATCAAACTAAATAAAAAAAAAGAAGATGCCGTATATGGAAACTACTCCGATCATTCGGTAACGACAGCTGCTCGATATTGATAACCGTTCTTATCTATGGTGCGTAAGCTCAGATAACATGAGTGCTCTCAGACTCACCAAGAAGATGGAAACGCAATCCTGTAGCCTATTATTCAATCTTGCAATATCAGCCAGGATCGCTCCATGATTAACCGCTCGCTTAAGAACTGAGGTTTGACTTAGATCAGTCACATAAGCTTCGATATCGTTCAATGCACTGCAGGGTCTTTGAGTTTACAATTGGAAAATCCGACGAAACCTCACTTGATAAGGTCCGAAACTCGCTCTTCAACACTCTCAGGCTGCTGTCTTGCAGTCCGACTCTTCGCAACTTCCCTGCAAACAACCCCAGTCATAATCGCAGCGCGTTCGGCCAGATGGAGACATTCGTCTCTACATGTCTTTACCGACTGATTCAACGGCTCAGTGGTGTAGCAAGAAAATGAGGGAAAATCTAACCTGAGCGATGATCCACGTCTTTCGTACTGTGCCAATACTCCCCTCGAGAATGTTTCCAATTGCTGGAACAACTTTTACGACGCTCTCTGCTACGTCGAGGATTTGCACCACGTCAACAGTAGCTCGTTTAGAACGTTGGCGTGTAAGAGATATCGA
>QLOY01008395.1:0-28259 GCA_003313965.1 Megacollybia marginata
AATAGACGAAAAATACTGTTATGTCCCGTGCAGAACGACACTGTCGCGAACACTATTCGGTGACACGCTTCCGTAGCCTGTGTGCCGTAATTTCCGAGGGTCTCCGAACGTGTCCGAAGGGTTCCGACGGAGGTCCGACGGGAACTGACGTTACGGAGTCGGGTTGCCGAAGTTAAGGTATCGGGAAGTTCGGGGAGTCGGGAAGGAAGGTCGGAGGGCAAACTGGAGAAGGTTGCACGGAGACAAGACTGGAAGACAACTAGATTTTTTGTCTGAGTACTACCGACTATTGACAGACTATTTATACTACTACTGGAAGAACTCCAGAATATAAACGAGGTCATGAGGTATACATGAGGTGGTAGATAATCAGAACGAGGTATCGGGTAACTAACTAAGAACAAAAGAGTGAATACAGAAGTAAAGAGATCACCAGCATCCTGGCTCAGATTGTGGAGCGCCGTTCCGAATGTTCCCGGAGGTGTCCGACGGGTGCCGAAGTCGGGCCGTCGGGAATGTGGTAGAAGTACCGACAGGAGCGTCGGGAATTGGGACCGGATCGGCGCGGCGCGTAACAGCGTGCGCACTTGATGTTGTGGCGCGCACTCGGAATAAATGTGCATGTGCATGGTCATACGAGACCAGAGAAGACACGACTGCCGCTCTCTCACGCCAGTTCACGAAATCGGTGACGAAGACGATAGTCATACCCAATGCACGATTCCTGAACAGGCAAAGAAGATTATGAGGGATGGCTTCAGATCATACATAGCGCTAGCGAATCTCACTGCAAAGGCGTGCAAGGAACAACGACATGAAGCATTCCAGCCTGAAACACTATCAATTCACAAAGGAGAGATAGTGTCTAACAAGGTCAAGAGCTACTCCAACAAGAACGAGAGATTGTTGACCAGTCAGGAATGGCATCAGGCGACCTCCCTCCTTGCCCGGCTCATACGCACATACTACATCCCACCCAAGGGGGTACCGGAAAAAAAATAAGGTACCGGACGTCGATTAAATTTTTAAGGCCCTACTGAGGGAACCTACCTACCTGTGGGTCACGTGACTTGCCTAATCTGGTAACTCCGCCCACCACCCATACCCGCCTATGTTTGGTCTTTGCCCCCATCAAGCTGTCTCCAAAGCTGTGACCTCTAGTGAGTTACTATTAACAATAAGATACATTATAGTCAACATTTGGGTCATATAATTAATGTCAAGCCCCAAAATGGCTGTTGGGATATATTTAGACCAGTTTGGCTAAGTTTGGCAATGTGCAAACATATGTCTGAATCAGACACCTGGAGTCTATGCCCTTGCTGTTCTGTATAGCTTACATGGTTTGGAAGCCTTTTGAATACATTGTATTGACATTACAGGCCATTTGGGATGTATGTTAAGAAAAATTTTTAGAGCCTTCGACCTGGACCTACCTACCAACGTCCGGTCTGGGATTTTTGGTCCGGTAGCCCCTTGATCCCACCAGGACGCCGCTGCGAAGGCTCAGCTGAAGCGGATAAACTGGCACGAAAGTACGAGAAGATCTTCACTTACATCGCCACCAGATCAAACTTCATATTGGATTTCGACGTATACCGTGAATATGCCATCGAGGTCATGCGGTTGGATGTAGAAAGATGCGTCCAAGAGAAGAGCTCAATAATCCACGAATTTAACAGCAAGACCTTCCTGAACCTCAAACTCGACTCGGTGTGACACCCTTTCCCTACAACATCCACTTCGACTACAACTTCCGCACCCTCATCCTGGTCATCTAACAGATCCTTTCGAACGGAAACGACCAATAGCTGTCAGGACATGCTCGGCTTCTGACAGGAGCTTGTGATTAACTCATCAGGACCAAGTAACAGTAGGACGGACCACCGTTTAGAAGGGTTCTAATAATGGTATCAGTGGAACTACTGTACTCGAGACTCCTTGGCCACGCGGCTTTCGCCTTAAACTTGTGGTCCATTGCCCACAGACAAAGACCGACACCAATTCGAGGATCAGGCTGAGATGAAAGGCTGAGACACCCAGGATTCCCACCTCGCGTCTGACCGTATCATTCAGAGGCATGCATGGAAGGTAGAAGTGGACAAAATTGGCCGCCAGTACCGTACAAAATATATGTGCTACCTGCAACCCGCCCTCCTCCATCCCGACCCTCCCAAATCCGCGAATTCCGCTGGGGATTTTCGCTTTTTCGGCCCCCGAAATAGCCAGAAATCCGCCAGAGCCCTAGGGGAGCTTCCCGGGTCCTGCTTTCCCGACAATTCGTTCGGTGTTCCAACTCTTCATACAGCCAATCATGGGGTTACAAGTCTTTCCTTACAAGAACGTGCTCATAACCTCTTGCAATGAGTCGTATCATGTTGAGGTGGAGAGGAGTGTCAGCAGGTCTTAATATGAGAAGCCATCAGAAGAAATTGATGCGCTAGAAGGAGATTTCACAAGTGTACAGTCAGACTTTTTGGTTCCTTGATGGACGTGCTCCTGTTGTATCTCATCGACTTTCTGATCAGGCTGTCGCCCAAAACCCCCTTACTGGACGAGCAGAACATGTACCCATTTTGGCTCCTCGCATCGATAATAACCCCACTGTTGTTGTGGTACGAGTGTTAATCTGTAGACAAGCAATGTACTAGGCTTATTCAGATTAATGTCAACCCCAGGTTAAGACGGGCATACTAAAATGAGCGAAGAATAAGGACAGTTCCTTTCAATTGTACTAGTTGTATAACAAGGTTCAGATGTGCCCCAAGTATCCTCAGCAGTTAATACAACATTCATTCACAATGTTAGCGAATCTATTCTCAGTTGCAAATTGGTTAAGGATTGATTGGACGCTGACGGCGACGGCTATTTGCCAAGGCCAAGGGTACTTTGTCATTACTTGGGACTGTCGTTACTATTAATATTATCTAAATCACGTGAGCTGTCACTATAAGTCTTGTCGACTCGTATCGGAATGAACCTCTAACGGTGCGATATGATATTAGGTTCATATCGCTGGCCTACTCCAAGTAAGTGGTCATATTTCCTTGTTCGGCGCTTGGTCATTATTGTCAGGCACTCAGCTGGAGGGAAGCTCGGCATTGAATAATAATATCTGGTATGCCAGCGCAGACATGCAAGCCTGGCACAAAGGTTGATTCTCCGAATTTACTTCCACTAACTAATTATTCATATAGTCATGCATGACAGGCATAAGACCGCCATCAATGGACCCGCTGACTACTTTGGCTTATTCGATGGACACGGAGGTAGCCTGCCTTAGGTTTGCTATTGGCCCATATTTTCTTATGTGCTTCAGGCTCAAATGCAGCACGCTATGCAAGCTGGTACCTGTACTTGAGATTATTCGACCTAGAGGCATACCGCATGAAACAATACCCCGAAGCGTTGAAGATGGCTCTGACTATGATTGACAAAGAAATCTGTTCCAGTGAGTGTCTTTGAGTTTTCACCAAGGGGCACTGATAATATGACAATCATTGTTATTGCTTTCTTGCAGGGGCGGACGGTGACCGAGTGGATGGGATGGGTCGCTGAACGGGTCCGGACAAAAAAGGGATACGCTACCCCTTCGTCTATCCGTCAAATCCATGGGGCAATGAAGCCCATCAAGCATCCTGCACGTATTGCAACTGATTTTGATTTTAATCTTCCTCCATTATCTGAAACCTTTCCTCCTGCCAAAACACCTTTATTTTTATAATATATTATAGAGGTCTTGTACGCTAGCACAGTTTTGAATGACAGTTTTTAAATTGTAACGTCACAATGCAAATTTTTCAAAGCTGAGTCCATCAGGAAAAAGGTACTTTCCTAATTTTCCGAAGTTAGTACTAAGTGTCGCTATTATGTCCATATTACCCATGCTAGCATACTTACCTGAATTAGAGTAATGTGTAACCTCTCTGGCATTCCGTCCTCCTAATCTCACAAATTAGCTGCTAATTAGTATAATCTATAATGGTATTAGGTTCGACTTCGGGCCATTTCAGACACAGTAGACAGCAATTGATCATAATATTCTACATATACAATCATGCCAAGCTATCCCAATCAATCGTATTGATAATCTCCTCTGTAGACATGTTATGCGACGCCAGGGGAAGAGAATTGCTGAAACACCAAATCAGCATCGAAACCATCGCAGAATCAAGACTTATGAAGCCTCCATGTAGAACTTATGTGGTAGATTACCGGCTTCTTCGATCGCAGCGCTTCCAGGACCACCACATGTCGACGGAACGGGCCCTCGTACTTCTCACCAAACTTGCTATTTTGGCCAACTGCTTGGTCGAGGATAGCATGAACCTTGTGAAGGTAATTCAGCATCCGTCGCAAAAATTTCGAGACTTACCGCAGTTGCTGCCCATGCCAACATAGACGGTGGGATTTCGAGTTCGTCGGGTACATCAGTAATACACGAGTGGAATGTGTTGGCGTTTTTTTGGACGATCGCAGTGTTGGGACCATCAGTGAAGAATATCGTTTTGATGATTTGCGCAAAGCCTGGGTGCTGATAAGGCTGGCTTTGGACAAACTCACCCTACACATGCAGCGTCACAATTACAAGTAAAACACTACCAAGAAACCGCTTACCTTGTCATTCAAATACTTGTAATTATCATTTTCCAACAGCTTTTTGACCCTTGGACCATCCGCAAGATTGACCTGGAGAGCGGCCGCCAAAATCTTGTGTGCGTCATTCTTCATGCGAGTACGTTGTATTTGCATTCGTTGTGCAACCTGTCTACCTCAGCCAAGGTTATGAATCAGAAAATACATACCAGACGTTTCATCGGAGTGCTATAAGTGTCGTGATCTCCTTCAACGAGGCAGTGCTCGATGTCACCTTCCCCATTGAATCCCAACCGCCCCGCTGATTTGATACATGCGTCCAGACAGATTTTCTCAAGATGGTCAGTATTCAATGGGTTAGACATCCCACTTGCATTGAAAATGAGCTCGGCATGAGCAATGTGCATGGCCTCGTGCAAAACCTTCTTGATAACCTCATTTTGGACGGAGATCTCCATCTCGAACGTCCGTGTTTTCGTTATCAGCACAATGTCAGAGCGGGGCTGCCAGTTGACTTGCTCTGATGGGGCTGGCGTGGGGACATCGACAGAGGATTTCGGTATGTAATGGGGTTTGGGAGCAAGGACTGGAAGCTGGAACCATATCAAATACAATATTCAGCTCCAAAAGTGTACACATACCTCAGCCGCCTGCTTTTCGGAACGCTTGCCAGTCAATGGTTTTGGCGCTCTGACTGTCTGGGCCTGCGTCACCTGGATAAATTATGTCTGAATAACCAAAAAGGCTTCGGGAAGACTTACCGGTGGAATTGCCGACTCCTCATCTTCTTCATCGGAGTAAGAGATAATTTGTGAATTTTTGGGAATGGGACCCCAAGGTCGCATTTTGAACAAATGTGCAATGTCATCGGCCTCGTCGGCCTCTTCACGGTCAGAGTAGGGTGGAATGTCGTAGAATCCTGAACTAAGTGACCCGGTGCTGGATGCTCGGGAGTGTCGAAATGATTGCCTGCTTGTGGCACGGGGTAGAGAGTCTGACAGTGGGAAGAAGTGAGTGTCACATAAACAAACAATCAACGTCTTACCATCATCAACATACATTGACGACGACGAGCTTCGTGAAGAGGCAATGACTACTGGCATCTGTACACTGTAAGTATTTTCACGAGGCCTCAACAATGCTTACCTCATCCTCAAACAGTTTGGCTGCCTCGTTCTGGTCATCCATGCGTTCCTGCAGGCCATCATCCTCGTCTCCCTCTGCTTCGGCTTCCTCTTCCCCTTCACTTTCCGTCTCGCTTTCCGTCTCTTGGTGGGGGTTTCTAATGAGTTTGGGGTGTACTACCGACTTGCTTGCTGGCGTTGCTGCGGCTGTACCTTTGCACACTGGTGAGTAATGCTAACACACTGACAGGAACCTACCGCTTTCTATTCAAGACTGGGAGCCGCATACTTTGTGCTGGATGCCTTGGCTACGTGGACAAGTGAGTACTCATTGCATTTACTACTGTATGGCGACACCTTTGCTCTTCTCTGACGCGGCGTCGGTTTTCAGCACCCGTCGTCTTTCTGTCGCTTTACCGGTTTTGCTGGCCGGCTGCTTGTTCGTCTTCTTTGCTGCTTGGGCTGCAGCTTTCGTCTTTTTGGATGCATTTGTCTCGTCCGAAGGGTTCTCTGTTCGAAGCAGGTAAGTAACATATCTTTTCACTGGAGGACAGTCTCATACCTTCGTTGACAGCCTTTCGCTTTCTAAACGGCTTTTTTGGGAAACCAGCGCTCACACGAGCTTTGATGGCTGCGCCTGCAAAAGGGTCAAACCAAATTCGCCCAAACAGGCAACTTACGGCTGTCCAAAGGCTTCTCTACATGCTCGGAAGAGAGCTCGCTGGGGTTTTGAACATCAGCCGATGATTTTTTGCCGGCCCATGCACTTGTTTTCTGCGCAGATGGGGTATCTTCGGACAGGGGTAAGTCTTTTCTTGCCATATTCGTCACGCTAATATGATCTCTATATGTCTTCTAGACTGTTGGTCAGTAACTAAGTGTGCAACAGGGGAGAGAACGAACTGTGAGCAGTTTTGTGTCGAGGTGTAATAAACGCTGAAACAAACCAACAGTGTGTCATGTGTAGAATTTTGCCTGTACTTGCGTTTACCTCCTAGAAATACTACTTCTGCATCAAACATTGCCATGGACCCTTCTCGTTATTGTCATGGTTGTAAAAAACATTTCAATCGAATACGTGATCTCCGACAGCATTGGACTCGCACAAAGCAGCTGGTCTGCCAAGCAGCTGCACGCAGCCATAGCGACTCCTTATGGAAAGGATCTATGAATGGTCCTCGGCATGATCAAGCACAGGCGCCATCTACCAATGGGAACGCTGGTGTACCACCCAATGGTCCGTGGCGTGAAGCGGATGACACGCCGGCAGATCCGATCCCGAGTTTTGCTGGTGACTTCTATGGCCAGGATTATCAGCCCAACGAATTCCCAGGTTTTGAAGAGGAGCAAGATGACTGTCAGGATGAGGAGGACTCGCAATCAACTGTTAATCCGCCTCCTTCTCTCGAGTCAGATGAATCCGATGATGAGGATCCCCTGATTGACCAAGAATCTCAATGGGAACCACTGCGTCCAGCTGCAGAACCCGACATTGACGATCTACTGGCGGATACCAATATGGACGATGTTGATCCGAGCCACCCTACCAATCCATTGAAAAATATTGAAGTATATATTGATCATTTCTCTGGGCGTGCAGGTGAAATAGTTGGGCCCAAACCATCGTCTAATGACCCTGTAAATCTGAGCTACATGGAAAGTGTAGGTGGCCGAGCTAATCCTTGGGCCCCATTCACGTCGGAGATGGATTGGGAAGTGTCCAAGTGGGCTAAGCTTAGGGGCCCCAGCTCGACGGCTTTTTCTGATCTTCTGGCGATACCAGGTGTACAAATTTTTTTTGAGTATTGAATACTCACCAATATTTCTGCTCAGGTGTTTGAGGCCCTTGGTTTGTCATACAAGAACTTGGGTGAGCTTAATAAGATCATCGATGAAGACATCCCATCCCAAAGACCCACCTTTGAACGAAAAGAAGTCGTGATCCAGGGTCAGTCTTTTGATCTCTTCAAACGGGATCTGCTTGAGTGCATCCGAGCACTGTATGGTGATCCGCAACATGCCCAATATTTGTGCGTTGTTCCGGAACACCATTATTCGGATCCAGACAGAACAATTCGCCTCTACCATGATTTTCATACGTGGTGGGCGACACAGGTTAAGTGACTGCTGGTCAATCTACAAATACTAACCTCTGGCATTAGAACGCACTTGAACGCGACAAACCCGGCGCCACCATCATTCCGGTTATACTCTCTTCTGACAAGACTCAGATCACTTTGTTTCGAAACAAGACAGCATATCCCGTTTACTTGACAATTGGAAACTTGCCTAAGGACATCCGTCGGAAGCCTTCTCGCCAGGGACAGATTCTTCTCGCATATCTCCCTACCACTAATCTGAAGCATATTACCAATAAGGCCTCATGCCGTCGTACATTGGCCAATTTATTTCATGCGTGTATGCGACTTGTACTCCACCAATTAAAGGATGCGGGAGTCAATGGCATGGTGATGCAAAGTGGTGATGGTATCAACCGACGTTGCCATCCCATTTATGCCATCTACATCGGTGATTATCCTGAACAGGTACTTGTAACCACTGCATACACTGGTGATTCACCAGTTTGCGATTGTCCCAAGGACGAACTTGGTGATTACCCTTGTCGGTATGCTAATCATAACTTTGAGGCTGCACAAGATGCTGCAAAGTTGGTTAACACGGACAGCTGGGTGCATGCATGTGCGAATGCGAACATCCGGCCAGTCCAACACCCTTTTTGGGAAGACCTACCATATATGAATGTCTTCCGCTCGATAACGCCAGACCTTCTTCATCAGATGTACCAAGGAGTGATCAAGCACATGATTTCCTGGATTACAGAGATCTGTGGTGCTGTCGAAATTGATGCAAGGGTCTGACGTCTCCCACCTAACCATGGCATCCGCATGTTTCGGAAAGGTATCACTTCCCTTTCTCGTATCAGTGGTGCGGAACATAAGCAAATTTGTACCTTCCTTCTGGGCGTCATTACTGATGTCAGACTGCCAAATGGTGCCTCGAATGCTGATCTTTTGACCGCCGTCCGATCACTGCTTGATCTCCTCTATCAGGCGGAATATCCGATCCATAGTGACCTCACTTTGGAGAAACTTGATCAAGCATTAGAGGCCTTTCACAAATCAAAGGCCATTCTTGTTACTCTAGGTGTCCGTGACCATTTCAACTTTCCGAAGATGCACCATCTCTGCCACTATACAGAACCGATAAAATACTTTGGCACCTTAGACAACTGTAACACCGAGACAACAGAACGACTCCACATTGATTTTGCAAAGGATGCTTACCGAGCCACCAATCGAAAAGATGAGTTTGCTCAGATGACCAAGTGGCTTGAACGTTGGGAAAAGGTTCTACATCACACGAATTACATCCGCTGGCGTTCCTGTCTAACATCTGATCCATTGACTCACACACTTTCTACCCCTCCTACTCTCAGTCCCTCGAGTCCTCGAGTCTTACTGTCCCATCTGGAGTGCAAGTACACCATCAAGATGACTAATTTCCCATCGCTGAAGGGTGTATCATTCAAAAAACTCAATGATATATATGGTGCCTCCCTCTTTGAAACTGCACTCATTCGATTTATCGGGCGCTTCACTTACCCGACTCTGACTACTGCCTATTTTGAGGAACAGCTGCACTCCATTTCACTTCCATTCCGTTCCGTTCCAGTTTATCACAAGATTAGGTTCCTTAACAGGGATCTACCACTCTCGACGCCATCCATGCTCATCCAAAACGTGGGGGAGATCATTCATCTGGGTGGTTTGACACAGCCTTGATCCGTGTTCGAGATATTGATGATGCAGATCAGAGATCACCCATTGACGGTCTGTGCTACTTTAGTGACAGCTTATGAATACTAACTGATTCTGTTGGCAGGCCTTCGTGTTGGACGTGTTCGTGTCATCTTCTCCCTTCCCAAAATGTCTCCACTACAGCACGATTCCATTCTACCACATAATGTGGTAGTACCACAGTACCTTGCCTATGTCGAATGGTTCACAAAGTTCACTCGACACCCAGAACCCCACCACAAGTTGTACGAGACTCAGCACCTGATGGAGGACCACTGGTGTCAGTCCTTCCTGTGTCTGTCATTGAGCGAAGTGTGCACTTGTATCCCAAATGGGGATATGCTGTTCCCTCCGAGTGGACCAGTGAGACAGTCCTTGATCTGGCTCCATCATTCTTAGTTAGCCAGTTTAATAATGATCCAACATACTTTAAGTTGTATCAGTAGCTTTGTTCATTGAGATAAATATCAATGTTTACACTCTACTAATTTAAATGCATACATGGCCAAACCTCACTTTGTACCTTCTCCCAAATGATAGATTCAGCATCAACAAGAACACCAAGAAGGCGCACAATCTCCTGGAGCTTCAATATGGTCTCCCGCATATCAGAGATTGCACCTGTACCAGACTGGTGCATTAGCCCCTCACTGTAACAGCCCAATGCAAAGAGCAAGACAGAATACTCCCCATGCAAACTATTCTCAGCATCTTTCAATGGTCTAGGTCCACTGGCAATGAGATGATGTTCTTCTTCCTCGGGCTCTACCTTCACCTTGATGGGATCAAGTGGTGCAGAAGTAGGGATCGGCAGCTCAGCCTTTTGAAGGCGGACTAGCTGGTTAGTCCGCCTGAGAACGGATTGTGTGAAATGGCTCCATCAGTAGTGACTGTCTTCACTGATGGGGCAATCACGTAGGTAGTGTATAAATAAAGGTTCCAGCCCATCTCGGCGTGTAACAATTGGAAGTAGTTGATGTGGCTCTTGGTTGGCATATCGGTCAGCAGATATATTGTACCAAGCACGGTAGCGAATAAGGCAGGACCAGCATGCTTTGTCATGATCAAGGGGGTCGGGTGGAGGTGGAAAGGACTCGGAGGGTGAAGACCAAAGAGGCATGGCAGTGTCTGGTACCAGAGGCCATAATCAGTACTAGGCAAGGGGAGATTTTGATCACAGCAATAAAGTGAACTGTGGCAACCGACGATGATGAGTGGCGATGAAGAGTAACTGGTCACCTTGTGTGACTGTTTCAAGTCAGTTCGATCACACGCTGGTGTTGAGTGCAAGACTCAGCCAAAGAATAAGGGAATATTATAGGAATATTAGAGGAATTGTCATTATGTATACTAATTGGCCACTAATAATGCCAGTTTTTTGGACTTAGTGCCCTTAGCCAGATTGTTGCTAACACGACTAACTTAGTAAATGATTAGTGAAGTCCCTTTTTCCTGATGTCATAGGTCGCTTTCAAAGCTCCTGCATGGCTGGAGGGATTCTCGTCGATGGTTGTGTCGCTATTACGTGCGTAAATGGTCTACTTGCTAAATATATACAATAACACAAGTCAGTCCTCGTGCATCCACAGATAATAACGTCTCGAACACGTCGGACAGCAGCATTACTCAAAATATAGTTCAGATGCCTCTCACTGACAACACTGACAAGGCACTGCCAGCCAATGTCAATGATTCTGAATTGCATCCTCCTGGTTCGGAATCTCCACAGGCTAGCCTCGACTATAGGGTCCCCACAAGAGTATTTACCCTTCTGTGGAAATGGCGATTAGCGAAGGAGGGCGCTAAAGGCAAGCACATCAATGCTTGTTTGAAAAAATACAGAGCCAATACAAGCATCGTGAAACCCGACGACAACGACGTAATCTTCAAACAATCCATCGCAACCCTCTTTGTCAAACATCGGGACATCATAGCAGTGGCTGGATGTGATTGCTTCAAACCAGACTGTCGCTCTTCAGAACTCTGGAGACGATATACTGTTGTACCAAATGGATGCTATAAATCTGAAACCGCAGAGAATGGGTAAGTTTGTCGCATCTGCATTTCGGCCATTAAGACTGATTGGGATCAGGACAAGAACATTGAAAGAAGAAGAGCCAGTAGACTATCTTCATGCTCGGGCCAATGAACTGGCCGAACAAATAAATTCGATGCGCGATGCTCAGCTCGATGCGCTGAACAATTTACATCGTTCTTCATCCCGCTATGCTGTCTCAAAAATTCTCCGTTGCTGCGACATCGGTCTAATCTGGCACCTTGCAGAAACCCTAAACTCAGTAACTCTCGCTGATTTTGAATCCTGTACACCTAGTGTTGCAGCGCAGGAGAATGTGGTAGAGTTTCAACAGGAGTTTCACTGGCTCCAGTCATCTATCGGCATCCTCGAACCATATCGATCATCGTTCCCAGAAATCTATCAGAACTTGCTTACGCTGCTTGCAGACGTGGTCGACCACATGACGGAATCGACCCTCAAATCCACAATTTACTCGAATTTTGCTGCTAGGCGACTATTGATCTGCCAAATGGTTTGGGGGTTGATCTGCCTATATCGTGCCCTCGCCGAGGCCTTAGCTAAAGGTTGCAATGAGCCTACGACTCCCCGGGACGCCAAAAAGTTTGACCAACCTCGAATCCCAATCTGTGCTACTGTAACCGGGACCGCAGGCGGACCTGCAGTCCCCATCCCTGCTCCTGATCCCGATTCACCCGTAGTCAGTCGTACAGTCGAAAAGCTTACAGATGACTTGACGAACACCGGATTGCTTCTGCACACACTCTCCAAGCTCACAATGTTTCAAATGCTCTCTGATGAGCTTGGACGCATACATGAGAAGAGGCAACAATCTGAGTCGCACCACACTCACCCTCAGAAGAGTGTCCAAACCTCGAAGGATGTTGTCAGAGATCCATCTCACACCGTGGACGTTGATTCCGAGCTGGCTGCACACAGCGACCCCCAACCCCAGGGCGATTTGGGTATTGAGGAGCAGTTTCAGGATATCATTGAGGGTGAAGTACTTCTCACGGATTCATCTGACACCGCAGATGTTGATTCCGAGTCGGCTGTGCAAAGTGAACCACAACCCCAGGAGGATTTGATTGTTGAGCGGGAGGAGGCTTCGGCAGAACTGCCAAAGGAGATGGACACAACTACCAGTAAGGCCAAGAAGTTCACCTCACGACTTGTAGCCTGGACACGCATTCTTGTTGCGCATATCATCACTGGCAACCGGGTGTGTGACTATGTAAACAAGTCCTCAGATCAATCCCAAGGGGGCTACAGCTTCATAGTTGAGCCAAATCCTTGGGATGGTACACTCCCGGAAACATCCGTTGGAGATTTCATCCAGAAGTTGTTTCCATCTCAGTCTTCCGACTTGCTCACCAAACTGGAGGCTCACTTCAAAACTAAAGAGGGGGTGATCAAAGAAGAAAAACCCTGTCGTGCAGTTGTTCATTGTGAAGCGTTTCTTTTGATGAAAATCCTCAATATCATTGAGCAGTCGAAGGACAACGCAAACACCTTGCCTCTGGATCAGAAGGGTCAGCCCAATGTCAAGATTGCTATTGGAGTCTCCAAACCCTGCTGCCCCTTCTGCTACATCCTCCTCTCTCTTGTCAGAGAACACTATAAGTACGACATCTGCATCAGTGGCTACCACACGACACCCTCTTGCCTGGCCCTACCTCCTAACATACCCGAGGTACTTGGACCGAGTGTTGATGCCAAATTGAACGAACTTCTCTCCGCGATTGCAGGCGCCACAGCAGGTACTCACCAACATACTAGTTCACAGGGTTCGATATCCTCCGTTTTAACAGATAAAAGCATTCCACCACCATTGACCGATTCGAATTCAGAAAACCCGCCAGTGCGTCAGGCTGATCTCGATTTCTGAAAAGCAGCGAGAGACATCGCAAATCGATTGTTAGGAAGGCCTAGTAAGGCGTCAACTGTACCATCTGAATCTATGTAACTGTATTATATGGTTATAACGATAGGCGTCTCGTGTCGGTTGATTTACTAGTATAGTATCTTGTTTTAGCTTGAAGTCAATGAAAGTTACTATGTAGACAGCATTGGAAATGGAGAGGGACTGGGGGAAATGTGCAGATATGGGTAGAATCCATAATGATTGGGCATATAATAAGTCAATAGCTGTGACTGAATGTACCTATCATCAGACCTGTCAGGCTGGCCAAAAGGAATATCGAGCAGTAATTTGATCACTTACTTTCAATAGTTGTAAGGTGTATATAATAGCCACGGTCACAATCAACGGTTTTGGTCAGTTATGTCATTCGGTTTTTGATCGGTTCCGATTCCGGTTCTCAAGCTTAAAACCGTCCAGAACCGACCTCAGCTTTGACCGCCCCACTTCTGAATGACAGTTCTCTCCTGGTATCCAGTTGGTTCTACATAGCGGTAGTGTGCTGTATTTCCTATTTAGGCATATAACCATCCGTTCACTCCTCCCATATGCACCCGTCGCAAAGCTTGCGCAAATAATCTTTTTCGTAGCTATGCCAAGGTCCGAAAAGCTTTGTAAACATGAGAAATGCAACGGCGTTCACGCAGGAAGCAGTTACACCACGGCTTCTTTGGTTTGCTAATTTCTGTAGCAGCGGCTTTGGCTTTGGCGGTTAGCTGCTGTTTGCGTTTAGGTTTAGGTTTGATTAGAACAGAGGCTGGCATATCATCGCTATCACTGTTGTTGGGTTCGTTTGCCCATGGTAGATGTAGCTTAGATAAGACTGTATAGAATTATATAAGCTCTAAATGACTTCCAATTGCAGCCCTAAAACACCGAAAGGACGGTTCTATCAGTTTTTCAGAACCGAGACAGAACCATGGAACCGCCTCCAGAGTCGGTTCTACGGTTCTGAAAATTTTGACAGAACCGATGGATTCGGTTTTGACAGAACCGAGTCCAGAACTGAGTCACAAAACCGACTGGAACCGTCGATTGTAACCGCCACTAATATATAATGACTTGAAGGGTCATGCCCAGTGAGAATTCTATCACTGTTTGCCATGCCAGCCAACTTACCTTAGATATGAAGGTTAGTGTTGGCTGGCATTGAGACTCCTGGCTGGCCAATGTTCATCAACACCAACCAAGTCTGGTCAACACCACCTAAGGCAGGTGCTGTAATAACAGCTACCCTTTCTTGTATGGACATAATATAGCTGACAGCTAGGGTTCCGAGGTACAATATACACCTGATGCATGACACCTTAAAGTCGCATGTCCGAATCAAAACCTACATATAGTAAAGAATAGATTTAAATATACCTTTGGAAGAGCGGAACAGGCCAAATACTTACATCACCAAAAGTGTTGGTCCCTAATCCTCCATGGACAGGCCCAATCTGCCCAGATGAAGTAAGTATTGCCAGATTGGGCAAGAGGCTATAAGCGGATCTGGACTCTGGCTCCCAGATGGCCATATCATTTTGGTATTGCCAGATGGGCCAGATCAGGCTGGTATTGCCAGATTGACCCTAATCTGGGACATCTGGCAAGTATGAGCATGATCTGGGACATCTGGGAAGAATGGGCAAGAGCTGTGACATCTTGCCTAGAGTCACATGACCTGGTACATTTGGCCAGTTTACACAGGCGGCCCCCACTGTTAATATGAAATCAAACTTGTAGATATGAAGTGAGGATCAAACCGATATTGAGCTACAATTGAAAAAGGTACGGCCAAACACGACGCAACCTTGTGGGTTTGCACCGGGGGTGGGTAACTAGTTTGCACCGGGATTCATATAGGGTCGCACATGACATAGGTTCGTCAGCAGGGCACTATTCCTGCCCATTCGTTTGCTCCATACGATGTAACATAGATAAACACACTGAATTTGAGCTATCACAGCATACACAACTCATCTAGCTTCCTGCGTATCACCCAATCCATGAATAAATCAGCAACTGGTCCCGCATCAACCTGCTAAATTCCACCGGCTTCGTCCACCTCTGATTCCTCAATCACTCAGACTGCATCAGAATGTCGATGAAGAACACAAACCATTGACCTGTTCATACTGTGAGTCATGCTTGCAGAACAAGGCCACGCCGCAACGGAGCACTTACCTCAACGCTGGCAAGCTCAACAACCACCCATCCCAACCTGCAAGTCCATTTCCGTGCTGTAAACAAGACCTAAAATGGAGAAAATCAGCAAAACAGGGATATGTCAGCACGGGCAGCCAGAGCCAGATCCAGCCCAAGCAGACACAGTCTACAGAGACAGAAAGTAACCAGTCGCCCTCGAAGTCAGATTGAGCCACCAAGAGAGCCAAGACGCCAGTCGAGTCCAATCCAACGGCAAGGTGATGATGGTTCAACAAGAAAGTTCAACATGGTCACATGTGTGACACCTGCACGGCAAGTCTGCAATCGTTGCCTCACCCTGTATGAATGGCCGTATCATTCTCGCGCACAAGGTTTTGGCCTCAAAGGACTCCATTTCTCCTGTTTTATTGTACTGCCAAACAGTTTGTCTTAGAAAGAGGAGCCTTGGCCTACAGCTCAGGATTAGCACTTAGGCACGTCACAGCGGAAGCAAATTTTAACAGCAGTCCTTTCAGCGCATGAAGGTGTGCAATTACTTCAAATTGGGCATACATAAATAACAAGTATATACTGGATTGCTCTAATAACATTCTAGTTCATACGTTAGTCAAGAGTGTCATCAAGGATGAATTCGGCGCAGTGTGCCCTGTCCGCATCAGTGAATTATCAGGTCCTTGAGGAAGTGTTCCAGAGCCGCTCTGTGTGGGTTGGGTGAGGTCCCTGGTACTACTGTCCGGAACGACTGGAGAAATACCAGTGGAAACTCGACGAAAGCCATCCTTATCAAATCGGACAATATCAGTGGTGAATCTGTCAGGATGGTGAGTGTCGCTGTTTCACAACAACTTGGAGCTTGAATTCACTTTTTCCAGTTTTCACCAGTTGGCCTGTATACTGGCTTTTGTCCAGCCGACGTGGATTTCTCCCCGAACTTCCGAACTGATTCCTCCATCAATCGGTCCATCTTTGCCCAAAAACTCTGTCCCATCTTTACACGTCCTCCACGTGTCTCCGTCTTGAGCCCAGTCCTCTTGCGCTTGTGGTTAGGTCCAGTCTCCTCACTTAAGCCGTCTTGGCTATCAATATCATCTTCCTCGTCTTCATCTTCATCTTCATCAACTTGATCTGACTTCTTGGAATGAATTCCGAGACTGACTTGGTTATGGTAGATCAGGTGCCGCTATGAACATTGTAAGTGTCTCTGTGGCCTATGAATGGTCGACTTACAAGGATAGCAAGGTGAACGATATACTTTTGATCTTCTGCTTCTGAGCTTTCACCAGCACCAATAGACTTGTATTTCCTTCGCATTTTGTAGTGGAAATCAACGAGAGGGATATATTTTGTCCCTCGTCCATCAACTGTAATGGGTACGCCCGATAACAGCTGCCATGACTGGGTAAGCACAAGGTGAATTCTGTCTTACATCGTTACGCCATTGACTCTTGACACTTGATACAGTCTTCTTGAGTTGTCCAGCATATATCTTGGTGTGTGCAGGGCTGCTGAACACAATATCAAAACGAAGGGCCACTTGGTTTTCTTTCACATGCTTCTACTACTCAGTTAGGATTTCTATCATTCTGAAGACCGGTTACTCACCTCGACATCAGTCAAGAGTTTTCCTACTGCCATTCGCTTTGGACTATATATCAGTGACTGAGCGGTGGAACGTAAATTGGCCTGTAAGGATTATAATGTCAACACAAGGTCACGCCTGAGTATACTCCTCTTACCGATTGTTCAACAGTGAGTTCGTGGAAACTGTTATCGAGCATGGCCTTGACTTGTTTCACAGTTTCCCGTGCCTCTTGAGCCTTGGCATCCCGTGCTATAATAAGGGTTTCAAGACGAAGCAGTGAGGCTTGTGTGTAAAGACATGTTATGAGGTCTGGTTTAGTGAGGCCATGGTCCAAAGACCCGAACTGAAACCAGCAAGTCATTTAACATCAAATTGCAACACGGTGAGTGACCTGAGCATACGCATGTAGCCTCTCAGCAGCTTTATCAGTGGTAGTCGGCAACTCCACTCATGTAACCTGAGCTTGGCTTTGTTTGGCTCCTTTTTTCCCACCACTGTAATCTGGTAGTGTCGTGTCCGGTACATGTTATAGCTTATGTCGCAGTCTTGCTGTTGTACTGAATATCAAAATTGGGGTTTTGTATGCATAGGAACATATCCTACAGAGGGATTTCTGTGGTAGAAATTTGACCCCGACATAGCACATGCATCTCGACGAAAAAGCATAATCCTGATTATTCCTCTGTCCAAAAGTTCCATTTTAGGATGGGATTTCGTGCTGTGACATCAATTTTGCCTGATCTGACCACACGAAGTGACAATGCATACCAAAAGGATACTCCGCCAAGGACCGTGGGAACTCTGTACTCCGCCCAGCGACTGAAATGCTCGTTTGCCTCTGAGGATTGCTAAACATGCTATACACATAGAGGAACGACTTATAATCATATATTCACATATCATAAATGTAAGTCTATCAATAAGGTCAGTTAAAACGCGTCTAAAGAAGATGTATAGTGTTTATTTCATATCTTATACGCGCTATACCTGTGTTTGCACATGCCACGGCCACGCGTGTTTGCAACCAAGAAGTCTTCTGCACAGATACAAGCCCTAGCCAAAGCACGCGAGCTCAGACACATCAAAGAAAATGTCCCACCACCTACTATTTCCAAAACACGCCATGCTGACGCAGATGTACTCCAATTAGAGCTCAAGCACGCGTCTGAAAAGTTTGTGCATCTAAAGAAAAAGTATCAGAGCAATCAAAAGGCCCTTCGACGTGAAAAGAAACATACTAGCGAGTTACGTGCTCAAAATACACAGCTAAAAGCAGATAACAAGAATCTTGATCAGAAGCATGCTGCACTGGTCTGCGCACTTACCTGTGACAACGAAGACCTCCAACATCAGGTTTTGACGCTAAAGGAATGTGTCGCACACCTGAAACTTAAAAAGAAAGAGCTTCAGAGACGTGTCACTGCAGTCAAAAAGCAAGTCAGTCGATTGAAAGTCAAACATGAACAGATAAAGGCCAAGGCAAACTCCAAACCCATCATGGCTCGGATTATGACAAAGGGAGTTTATACTGCCCAAATCCGAGCCCTAGCACGCAGTTTGGTTCAGGCAGGCTGCTCGACCAAAAAGGTTGGCCCAATTCTACAAGCCATTGGCAAGGCTTTCGGAATAGTCATTCCGAGGGTTATGAGTGCTCGGACTGCTTCTCGATGTGTACTCGAGGGTCTTGTAGCTGCAGACATTCAGCTCGGATACGAAATGTCACAGGCCAATTCACTCACAATCAGTCAAGACAGCACATCCAACCGACACATTAACTATGAATCACACCACATTGCATTACGCGTTCCTGATTATACCAAGGGTGAAATTACCCCATCCAACAGTTCTACACCTGTAAACCGACTCCTCCGTGTAGCATCCACTGTTGACCATAGCAGCGAGAATTCCAAAGCAGGATGGATGGAGCAGATTCAAAACACCCAGCAGGTATACAACGAATCTCCACTGTCTCAGAGGATTGGAGGAACGTTCAATCTGCGTCAGTTTGCCCTAAAACTGAAAGGAATGAATGGAGACCATGCAACGACAGAGAAAAGCACAGTCAAGTTGATGGGAGACTGGAAAAAAGAAGAGATGTTACGGAGTCTTGGAGAGGAGGCATTGCTCGAGAAGGATGTGGCTGAGCTTCTGCAATATTTGTGTCAAAAACGGCGCAAGATCATGGATGATGCGGGCGGGTGGGATGCATGGCATCGCTTACCACTGGCAGAACAGGCTCGACAAGATGCTGTAATGATGAGCCAAACTATGCTGGATGTCGGGCGGGATGTTTACGAACAACTCCCATCTGATCGAAAACGCCAACTCGATCTTTTCTTGTGGGCTGGTTGTTGTATGCATAAAGACCAGAACAGCTTCAAAGGAGGGAATTCAGCGATGATGGCGTGGTGGAAAACTGCTAATGTGCCTGGCCCAGTCCTATTGGCCAACAAGTCCAATGCGGCTGTCATTTGGGACATTCTTGACCCATCAAAAAAGAAGTCGCCGTTAACTGATGCAGAAGTCAATGCGATAGAGACATCAACATGTGGAGGGGCAAAGGCGGCAGCTCTAGCTGGTGCGATCTTCAATAACAAGGATGATAAAAAAGGTTATGGAGACACTTACGCTCATCACTGCCTGCAACATCTGGGAAAAGCCTCACGGTTCCCTGACACGAGTAATACGCGCTTCAACAGTCATGCTGAAGCTGCTGCCGTCCTTCTAACCCACCTTGATTTCCATCGGGAGTTTCTAGTGATGGTAAAACATAAAAAACAGAAGTCAGGATGGACAAATATTGAGCTTAACGTTCACAAAGCGTTGGAAGACAGTGCCACCCTAACCGAGCTTGCTGTCATGGTCATGTATTCCCTAGCCATCACTCACCCCTACCTGCGAGTTGTCAGAAGTCATGGAGCAACCAACGTTCTCGACCTTGGTAAACTTCACCAAGAAGTACGAGACCACTGCCAGAAAGTTATTGACTCTCCTGAGCTTCTGGTCTCGGCAAGCACATCTTACCAGTCTGCTACGCTTGATGGGCTAGAGTGGGAGAACAGTGAGGCTGTTGCGGCTGTTAAAGAGCTCCTTCCACGCTTACCTCACATTGTCCCTGTAACACGTGCTTTTTTTACTGGGGTGCTGGCGACATGGGAACGATTTAGCTCCGAGTTTGCTCCAGGGGGTTTAATTGACATGGCTAATGCCAATGAACGTGAACTAGCTTGGATGTCGTCAACAAATGATGTGAATGAAGGTATTCTCGGTGCTTACCATGTTGCAAAGCGCGAGAATCCTACATTGACGCTACATCAATGCAATGCAAGGCTTTTGTTGCGTCAGAACCACACTCAGGACTTCATGGATGCACTTTTGAATGAAAAGGATTACACTTACATCCGTGAAAAAGCACGAGCAATTGATGCCAGTGGGCTAGAGAAAAAACGAAGGCAGGCCCAGGTGGAATTTGATCGACAGATGGCTGAGATGAAACAGCGGAAGGAAGCCGAGACGAGACGCCTGCAAGCCGAGAGAATGGCTCACCTTTTCCAAGTGGTGCTACTCAAGAGTACCATTGACTTTGCAGCACGCGAGATCACAGTGAAAGTCTTGGATGACCAACTTGATGTCCTTCGAGAACTTCATGGATTTACAGATATCTTGAAGTCCCATTCAAGCCGGGGTCGCAAAGCAGATAAAGTCAAGCTATTAAAAGATGCACTTGAGCGTCTCGAGGCTAATGGAAGTGTCACCAACACTCCAACAGAAGGTATATGTGAAGAGGAAGTTGTGTTAACCAGCTGGGAAGAAGACGAGTTGGAGACAGAGATGGAATGATATATTTGGATATAATAGTTGTTTACAGTTGCTGTAGTTACCATATTGTAGCATATCGAAAGGTCTAAGGCCGTATTGAGTCCCAAAATATGTGACATGAGGTGACGATGATGGCGGACAGGAATCAGGTGGCTGTACGCTTAGTCATCAGGACGCGGACGTGACAGGGCTTGCCGACCACCATTATCAGATAAGTCCCAGTCCTTTGCAAGTGCTTGAACGATGGCTGCTGGAATGACGCCAGTACTACGATGCACCATTGGTGGTGGTGATCCCAACTCGAGTGGCTGCCGGTCAAGGGTGAGACCCGAGGTATTGGTTGGTGCTGGTGCAAAGGAGAGATCATCTCCGAGTCCTGGCCACTGTTGCATTCCATAGGAGGTAGGGGCTGAGTGCTGCGAATAAGTGTCCGTCATACTGGGGTGTGAGAAATAAGAACTTACATTGCTTCCACAGTATTTGTATGGACACGTCGCGCTATGGGTCCTGTGACTTACTGGTTTGTTGAAAATTTGCAATCAACAAAGTTTGTTGACGCGTCTCAGTGGTATAAAAGGCAAGACATGAATGTTTGCATTTATTATCATGACCTCCTCGTCTGCGTCTGTCAACTGTACTCCTATTGCCAACACACTAACATCAAGGAGTACATCCTCAGAGTACTCTTCCTCCGTGACCTCATTGTCATCTGTCGACAGCACTGACTTGGAAGATGTATGGCCTGAGATCAACCTCTCCCATGATTATCATACCACCAAAGTCCAGCTGCAGCAAGCACGTTCTGTTGGGCCCTCTTTGAGTGAAGTTGGCATTCAGCCACCAGTCAATGAGGTTGGCTACTCCAATTATACTGTTGGCCTTAATTAACGCGTTCTGGCAGAATGACGCGCACTTGTTAACGGCACTGCAGATCATCCAGGACGAGATTCTGGCACAGCAGAAAGAGTTCTTCACCACCATAGAGGAGGAACTGACAGCAATCAAGGAAACAATGACAGAGGTTAACGGTCTGGCGGTTAATTGCTATCGCATGGTAAGCTCTTCTACCAGGCGTGTCCAAATCTGATTAGCACATTGTGGGGCTTCTAGCACTATCGTTCCCTTGTTGATCCCACCGAGCAATATTCTGTCCATAATTTCTGTTATCCTACTGCACGGTGGATACCGTTCCGTCAGAACTGGACCTGGAATTTTCTTCCACAGAAATACTTACAGGATTGCGACGAAAAGTATAGGCAGGAATGGGAAGCAGAACAGACACATGGAGAGAATGCTGACACCGACATTGATGTATTAGATGAGAAGTAGTCGACAGTACTATACACTTCCGGTTTCACTGTTGTGAAACTACTAGTGACTTTGAGCATCCTGATTCCACTGAGCCCAAAAAGCTTCGTATCCAGAGGGTGCCTGTGCTGGCATTTGATGTGTGCCAGGTGGACTCGAAACAGCATCAGGTATTGGCGGATGTTGAATGCTGGCCCTAGGCAGAGCAGCGTCAAGATGCTGATAGTCTGATGAAGCAGAAGGTTAAAAACTTGGAGGTGTTGCTTCCAAACTGCCAGCAATGGGTTGTAGAGTAATAGGTGCTGAGAGTGGGGAGGGTCGCACAGGTAATAGGGGATGAGTTGATGCTTGCTGGGCCTGATGATATGTAGCAGATGAGTGTCGGATGGTGGTACGAACAGATGCCGAAGTAGTTGAGCTTGACCCCGCAGTTGGTAAGACCACCACCGGATTTGGGTTAGTCAGTGTTTTCTTGGCCTTGGAAAGGGCCTTCCGTGTGTCAATCTCACCTTGAACACTTTGGTGAATAATGTGTTCGGCATTCATTTCGTCTGGAGAGACACAAAACTTTTTGAGGAGCACATAGTCACGCATTTGTGCAGTATTCAGAATGAGATCATCAGGATTGTGAAGATGCTGAATGGTTGGCCTGGTCTGTTCTGTTACTACCCGCTCTCGCACTATAGCCGCACGGCCGGTATCAGAACACTTATTTTTGTAGCAGTTGTGTTGAACATTGACTGTGCATAGAACATGCTGCGGAGCATGGTTAGAACTATCAGCACACAACTAGAAAGCATACCTGTGGTCCCGTACATACAAACTGCCCAAGCTTCTGGATGCGAGGCAGGCTACACCACAGCTTTGATCGTGTTGAGTCAACCAAGCACTTTTGCAACAGTATGGTACCAGGCTGCCTGCTAGCATGATTGACAGAACCAACACAGCTCAGGATCTCAACGACTTGAGCTACATAAGTCTGGCCGATCTGAGTCTCGTCTCTGACAATGACATATCCACCAATGTCACAATCATCGCCGTTGTGTAGGACGAGACATTGAGATGTGACAAAGGCACGATAGTCGTGCTCAGATGCTGTTAGAAGGTTTGTGTCAGGTGTTCTTTGCCATGTAAGTGTTTCTCGAAAGGGCCTAGCTGGTTGATGGTCAAGTGTACAGGTACCTAGTGGCCATGAAACCAAGTTAGCAGTACATAAACAGACAGACGCGCAGACACACCAGAAGCCACTGTTTTTTTTTGTCGGAGTCCCAAGTACCCTGTCACTGTGTCTGGTATGCGAACAAGGTCCTCTGGACCCAAACCAACATGGCGCCAATGATCGGATTGATAGGAGAACTTCCTGTTGAGCTTGAATGCAGCAGAGGGGATTGTGAGGTCAGTCATTGTTTCGGATTGTTTAGCTTGGGGCACCAGCTCTTCAAATTCTGCCTCGTTGGAAGCGGATAGCAGGGGCTGCATAGTCGGAGTAGATTGTATATAGAAGAGACCTTTGCTCAGTAGATGGCGAATGCGATTTGCTTGAGCAAATGCCAGAGCAATGTCACGAGAAGGTGCTAGGCAGTTTGAATGCACACTTTTATCCCGAATCACTGCATTGAAAGATTCAAATCCTTCGGTGGCGAACAACATGGCTGGACCAAAGTGACGAATATGATCTGGTAAATGTACCAGAATATGGAACTTCGGCTTGTTGAACCATGCCGTATTCCATCGTGCAGTACAAAGAAGGAAGTTGTTGATTTCCTTCTGAAGCAGCACCTGGAAATATGTACAATCAGAGTGGTAACAGTCTGTAGGCAGAGTAACGTACCAAATACTCATCAAGGTCATCTATTTTGGGCTGCCAGATGAGAGGAACAAGGTTAGATAGCGCAACCCATGTCTCATAACAGTTGTCTGGCACTAAACCATACAAAACAAACGGTGCAACCTGGGTGATCACTCGAAAGTCGCGTCCTGTCAGGGACCCTGCATAATTTACCAAAGTGCGACCAGCGATTGGAGGTATGCCCAAGCCAGATACATCCAACGATGTAAGCCTAGTCGCAAGTAGATTCTTTTTGTCCTCCTTTTTGCCCAGCCGGTTATTAATTGCATCACGCCATAGATATTTGATGAATCCAAGAAGTACAACGTGCAAAATTTCAACTGGGGTATCACGGTGTGGGTCCAATCCTTGTAAAGGTGGTGTTAGCACTGAATGAATACGAGTAGCGTGTAGGGCCTAGGGTCCTCAGTCCTTACCACGGATTCGCCAAACGGGGCTAATTGTGTTTGAAGGTAAGCCGGCTATAGTGGATGCAAGTACTTTATTCTTCTCTTCCTTGGATCTTTGAGACTTCGGTGCATTGAACAGCCGCTCAAGAAATGGAAGCTGGTACGTATCCTTGATCCCCGAATCGGTTCGTGCCTTATTCACCTTTGTTTGATTTCCAAGCACCTTTGCATCTGTGAAAAAGGAGTTCAGCTTGGCCATGGTCTCATTCCGTGTCCTTGGTTCACCACGCTAGAGAAAATCTGTGAACTGACAGAATATTGTATTGGAACATACCCTGACAAAGTTTTCAACCCGCTCCTTCATCTGTGTGAACATCTCCAATATTGCTCTCTTCTTTCAAGTCTGTTTGCTAGACCCCTTATCCGATTCAGCATCACTGCCACCAGCTGAACGTGTTGAGCCACAGTCACTCTCATTGTCACTACGGTTATCTGCATCCAGTAACCGCATATGATGGGTTTAATCCTATCTTGAAAATTGTGCAGACATAGGATAGGATAGGATAAGGATCAGATAAGATCATATCTAATCCTATCCTATCTGATCCTATCATACTCTAACCTATCCTATCTGTCAATGTATCCTATCCATCCAAACATATCCTACTTGTAGCCTATCCAATCCAATCCTACTCAAATTGTATCCTATCCAATATATCCTATCTCATCTATTCTATTCCAGTTTAGTTATGCCAATTACACAATAGGCATTACAGAGAGACTCAACTTTCCTCAAAAGCCTTACTGCAGATGTCAGTAACCAAATATGAAAAACTCAGACTATATTACCACTAGGTATGGATAGAACCTACTAATCCAGTGCAGTGAAACTATCCAAGTCTATCCCATCTGATCATAGCCATACCTATCCTATCCTAATGCTTAGGTCTACTGGATCCCATCCAGGAAGGAAAGTGTTAGTGAGCCCTTATAAGTGAAGGGAATTGTTGGATTAAATAAGCACAACAAGTAAGATAATCAAACAATTGAACAATACAACAAACATCAGACAACATAACAAGCATTAAACAATGCAACAATGAAGCAATGAGTCATGTGATATTGTTTATCCATTCCTATTTATTCACCAGCCTGGCCAAGTCTGATTCTCTAAGTCCCACATCAACCAACTGGCCATCAGTTGAGTAACCTATTGTAAGTTACATTATTTAGCCAAATAGGATAGGTTTGTGATAGGATTTGTGAGTGACTTTGTAAGAGATTATATAGAATAAGATTAGATCAGATTGGATTAGATTAGATTAGCCTAGCAAGTAGATGAGATAAGATTGAACTGGCTCAGATTAGATGGGGTCTTCTAATGGGATAGGTTCAGATACAATGATTGCCAGTGATTATGAGATCAGAACAGATAATATTTAAATAAGATAGGGTATGATATAATTGGATAGGATGGGATGGGATTGGATAGGATTGGATACATTATGATAGGATAGGATAGGATTGGATAGGATAGGATATAACACTTATCCCATCTTATGGTCTCTATCTTATCCTATCCTATCCTATGTCTGCACAATTTTCAAGATAGGATAAACCTATCATATGTGGTAATTGCTGCATCACCCCCAGACTCTTTGCCCCTCACTTTACAGACTCTGCAGAATAACTTTCCCTGCAGCCCAATGTGACACGCAAACTCACTCTGCATCGGGTTATCACCCAGCAGTGCGAGGACCTCAGGAACAACCAGGACCAGCTCTTTTAATTCACAGTCCCACGCCCAAATTCCGACATCCTGCGCCAGCCTGCTTTCTGTGAGCGCACATAAAATACACAGATGATGACTCACTCTAACTGCTCAACAATCCCATCTAGCATCTCCAGTGGCAAAGCTTCATTGGATGTACAAAGAAAATGAACATTAAACTCTTTTTGTACTTCAGTCCTTGGAAGTCCAGCTGCCGTGAACAGGAAGCTGTTGTGCTTATTCCACTTCTTCGACACATTGCCTGAGGTGTCATCACAATACATCCAGATTGGAAACGACATGACACGGTGTCCTTGGGCACGTTCACGCCATCGGTTACCTTTGATGGGGTCTGTAAACGTCCAAGGTGATGAAATACCATTTTGGTCGACAAGGGCTGTGAAGTCGTCATCAGTGTTTTCTTAGCACCTTATGGGCACTGACCAAACAACAGTGAGGGATCGGGCACCTGATACTTGCCAGCGTCGCGTTTCAATTCAGGGAAATTCGCAAGAAAGTGGCTGGCGGGCACCTCATATGGTGTCTGAGGAATAATGACCTGCCAGCCCTCACCACGTATGGAATGATCCACCCGTTCCATCTTCCAGCATTTGGCCATGAGTTTACCGTGATGTTTGAACCAGCGATGGGGGACACAAAAATCAGAGTTACACAACATGGCGGGTTCGTGAATGTAAAAGTCAGTGTTTTGAATCCGTATCATTGGAGTCATGTATTCATCTGGCATCTCGTGAAGCCAACGGTGCGCTTGACGAGCTTCTTCAAGCTTGGATCCGGCATCCTCAGGATAGAATTCAAGCTTGGGGCGAACCTCGGGATTTGCCATCTCCTGGTCAGACATGAGCACTGTTCTGAATGAGTGTAATGACTATAGACCTGAGCTATTATCTGGGCAAGACTGTTCACATAATATCGATGGCCAAATGCTCCATCATATGCCAACGTATCAATGCCGCATATTTTCTGAAGTGCCGCGTTGACCTGCTGCATGCCTTTGACAGACGGAAGGTCATCAATTTTGTTAATACGCAGTAGCCACAGGAACAGGTCAAGTTGTCGATGGGAGAAGGTTGATCGAGGTCAATGCATTAATACATCTAGGGTACATGTCTGCAAGGAGGATAGTCATTAGTTGTATAAGATAAGAAGAGGACGGAGTCATACAATTTTGTCTGGCCAAGGAAACCACTTCTCGTCTGTTCCAACATTTTTGTTTCGTGGTCGCTTTTGGCCTCCTGAGTATAAATGTTCATCTTCATCTGGTAGTGATTGAATGTGAGCGGAAGAATGAATGCAGAAAATGGAAGACGTACCAGATCCTTCTTCAGAAGAGATATCTGAGTACACTAATCCTCCTTCAGAATCAGAATCAGAGGAGACTTCCAGTGGTGAATCCTCATCAAGAAACTTCTCAAGCCATTGTGCAATAGTCCCAATGTCAGCCTCCTCAGCAGCCGGGCTGTATTCCATACCGTCTTGATAACTGTTCCAGTCATATGAAGTGTCTGGCGGTGTCTGTGAATCATTGAGGAAGTCTGCCTCATTTGGCAAGGACAGTGAGCCTCTGAGAGCAAGAGACTGTAAGAGTCTTCGAGTACCAACATCGCTTACACCACGTAGAACCTCAGCGTCGGCGGGTTCAACCAGGTCGGGTATGAGGTCCTCTTCTGGGACAAGTTGTAGCCGTTGTTGATGCTTGGAAGTGCGTATATGACGGTCAATCTTGCTTCTCTGTGCTGGAATAGGGTGCCCGTCACCGCAGATCACACAGGAGAAAGCCTCTCTGTCAAGTGCATCTCGGCAAGGTCGCCATTTAACTGATCTGACATCCTTGTTCCGCCGTGCTTCAGTGCAGATTCAGCTGGGATTTTGAGC
>QLOY01008398.1:0-18272 GCA_003313965.1 Megacollybia marginata
AGCTTCTTCCGGTCGCAACTTCGGAACTACTTACGGTTGAATTTGCACTCTTCCAGTAAGGAACCCGGCGAAGATACGAACTTTCCGAATAGATAACTCACAATCCAATGTGAAGCATTTACGACCGTACTTGCACCGTGTACTTGCCGTGTACACGAGAATTATGGCACGTGACAGACCAAACATGAGCTTGATTTCCACCTGCAATGGTAGACGACGTGTTTTAGCCTGTTTCACGCAATAGTATGGCTTTGCATGCATTGCGACGACGCTGGGAAAAGATCTGCAACTTGCTGAAACGGACTTTAAGTTGATTGACCCAAAACGGAAATGGATTGCCCTAACTGCCTTTTTGCCACGGACAAAGAAACAAAGCTGGCGTGACTTGAAGGTTCTTTGCATGTCATACATACCTCCTAGCACTTTTCCGGACCCCATGCTGGTAGACTCTACCGTTCAAGAAAATCCGTCCCGCGCAACGACTCCAGGTACGTTCGCTAGGCTTCTTTTCACTCGAGCTGAATTTCCATTTCAAGGTGAGCTTCGGCCTGTGCCACTGTCTCCTACTCACCGAGCAGTCACTATTTCAGTGTACGAGGATGCCGATGATGGCATGAGTGGCCTCGAATACCTCAGTGTCGGTGCCTAATCCTTGTTTATCTATCCTCCTCAATATTCAAAGGATATCGAGGACGTTACAATGGGTGACCCCATACCATCGAAGGATGCTCCTGTAAGTTCTTTTGTCAGATTTAGTCACCAATTCAATGAAAGAAAATATGTTCAGCGAGATTTACTCGTGTCGATGCGTGGTGCATATCGTATTCTTGATCTTATTTCTGAGCACGGGGGCGGTGGTCTTGGTATGTTTAGAAAAACTTTTTCTCGCTATCGTTGATATTCTCAGTCGAGAAAATCATCATAGACCAGACATCCGTCAAGAAGCTGATTGATGATGTCTGTCCCGGAGCCTACAGCTCGCTAACAAAGGTGGACTTCAAAGCGCTAGACCTCTTCCAAATTAAACCTATTGGTATATATGGGAGTCGCGAAAGGATTGTCGATCTGCTCTTATCGATCGATGTCGTCGATTTCGAAACGTTAGGTTAATCGCTTGTCTCATGAACTTATTAATATGACAATACAGTGCTCAAGTACTTAAGGCAACACGCGACGAGTCCCTTGGCCCTGTCCTACGATCCGGTCTTTACCTTGTGATGTCAAACCATGAAAGTAGCCCACATGAAGTTTTTGTCATTTATTGGCCTGAAGATGACACTTGGCATGATGGGGCTATTGATTCCGTTCGACGCAATCGTGTAACCTTTATGAGGTACCCAGCAAAACCTCTTCTTAACGGTATTACTGAGACAAAAAACAGATATCTCACCAAGATCACTCATCAAATGGTCTGTTTGATCTCTCCGCAACAAGCTGCTGAGATGCAATGGAACAAAACCCTCAATTCCGTTCCAATGGAAGTTGATCTCGAGGACTCAGATCGATTGTTTACCTTTGAGATCTCCAAGACAAGCGAACAGGAAGAGAATGTTGCATTGCGTCCTGGTTTTACAGTTGGGGTTCCGCCCGTTTCTTTTGGTCTACTGACAAGCGTGCCCAGGTTTCTTCATCGCATCTGCGACACCCTGAAATCCCTGCCGAACTTGAAACTGATCTCTTCAAGCCAAAACTCATTGCAGGGGAACTCGCCCAAGGTCTTCTGACAATGCAGTACGTTTCCCCTAAAATGCGAAGACATTCACTGAATGAGGGAACTTTTACCACCTTCCGTTTGAAAAACCTGCTGTGCGTACACTCTTACACTAGAAGAAAGGCTCATAAATCACATCAGCACCTCGGGTCCTGTGAGACTGAAAGAGAGTCTCGATGTTGACACCATCACTATTCTGGTTGACAACGGTTTGGATCAGCAATGTTCCACGGCCTGTAGGGAATGGAAAACAGGAAGGAGTCGCATCGAAAGCTCATATCAAACCTCTTTCACGTTAGAGATGGATCAAGCGTCCCAACGACTTGAATTGCAACGTCCCGACATTGAGACCTGTCTCAGAGTTGCTCTCGCAGAGCACATCCAAACTAATTTCCCGTAAGTTCTCGGCCTGCGTCCTGTATGGATATACCTCTCATAATGCAGTACCCTGCAATTCGAACGCCTAGTATCACAGGAAAGAAACCAGAATCAGGCGAACGCCGCGAACCATGATGAAGCAAAGACCGAGTCCTACAAGCGGGATCGTAACGCTTGGAAAAGTAAGGACTTTACTTAGTATGTCTTCTTGGTCTGAATGCTCTTTGCAACAAGCACAACTTGAGGACTTGATTCATCTATATCCTGGGGTTCAAGACGCCCTGAGGGACGTTAAAGCCTCCGCCGAACCAAAAATAAGACAGGTCGCCTTCAAGGAGCTGAAGGAGCGTATCATTGTCACCCGCTTTATGATGGATCATCTATCGTCGTCAGATCACAAAGGACTTGTTGACGAGGAGCTCTCGTTGAAGAGTTTGAAGGCTTTTGATCCGCCGAAGGCTTTCGATTCTCCTTCAGCTGGTGCCAACAATAAAAAGTCACTCTGGAACAGAGTCAAATCCTTTGTCGTTGGTGACCAAAGCGATCATTTCAAGCTTGAGACCCTCCACGACCAGGCAGGCGGTGTATTGAAGAGAAGCAGTGATGCTGATTTTTTGGCATCCTTGGATGCCATTTCGATTGATGAACCTCTTTTCCAACCCCTAGTTATCGAAGCGATCGAGTTGGCACACAGCTTCTGGGAAAGCTGGATCAAGAAAAACGGGAAAGTTCTCGAGGCCCGGGTTCATCAGGCTCAACTGGGTTTCCTTAAGACCCAAATAACTCTCCGGCTGTGTACCGCACAACGCCAACAGCTCAGTGGACTATGTACGGACTTCATCCGTTCCTTCAACAAAGATGCAACATCCGACAACGCGTACGTTTTTGTCTAAGTCCGCTATACAACGATCTTGACCCTTCATAACGAAGTTACCTTTACATTGAGCGGCTTGAGGTTTTAACACCGCGGGGAAGGCAACAAGGTATTTATGAGTTTGCCGCCGTATTATAAATTTACAATCCTTCTTCCAGAATTCAAGCTTCACGGCTTTTCCCAGTCGCGTTCGACAGAGGAAATTGTTTACCGTATCACCCCTTTGGAACTGAAAGAATGCGATAGACGGGAGTTGCAGAGGGATCCAACTTTCATCCCATCTCCCCGAATCGAGGATAGAATGGCGCATACATTTAGCCTAAACATCAAGTTCAGGATCCTGTAAATGTGGTGCTTCGCCTTTGTGTCTTTGCTGAAAAACCCACCCCAGATTCTGCCAACTGCTTAGTGAAAAGTGCCTGATGATTCTTGATGATCAACGAGGAAATGTGCGCATATACCTAGAGCATCTAACAACCTTAGAAAGCGCAATACATCGAGAGTCCGATATGAGGACCATCAAACGAGACAAAATCGGAGAAGGCGCTCTCATATCTTTTGATGAGACTAAACGAATTCTTTTGTTTTGTTCTGCGGCGAAGGTGTGTGCTTAACTCTCCTCGTAGACATTCCCCGCTCGAGCTCATCTCAGCTGTGTCTTCACGTTCTCCAGTTTGATGAAACTTACCGATCCTTACATGGATGGGCAGCACCCGTAGATCTCTCTCGATGGTATTCATATGGCAGCGACAATCCTGTGACTATATGCCACGCAAACATAATTTGTCGCAGTGAAGAGATTCTCTTAATCGACAGTGCTGCACAGGCCAGAATCTACTCTTTGGTTACGCAGCAATTTAGGCAAGTATATCCCATGACTTCTTTGGCAATTAAGGTTCATATTTTGTTCATATTAGACCGGCCTCCCTGTCGCTTGAACGCATTCCAGCTGCAGCCTACACCTCTCCAGATGGTTCTTGTCTTATCCTCGCCTATGATATTGATTCAGCAATATCATTACAGGTCCATCATTGGACCACATTCGGCTCCAATGCTGGGATAACTTTGAACATACCAAGGTCTTTTGATACCCCGATGGTTATCACATCGATGGTCTCGAAAGACTGTGTCCATATTGTCGGTCTGGACCTTGAAAAGCGCTGTTGCTGCTCTTACGCGCTAGATATCACGAAGAGAATCACCCAGTTCCAATTCAAAGAGAAGAGTGGTCACGCCACAGGCCACAAAGAAACAGACTCGACTAGTACTATCAACAATTGCCTTATTGATTGTCATTCGGAAGTTTGGACAAGGTTTCCGGTGATTGCAGCAATTCAACGAGGCATCATCTCATCGTGCAACGCCCTTTCCAAGAGTCTCACGTTCGCTACTGACCAGGACCATTCTATGTTTGCTCCTTACTTTTCGGAACTGATCCAGACGTTTGAGCAGACAAAGCGAAAGCCAACAGGACATGAACTGAAGGGTATTCACGTCCATTCCTTGGACTTTGAAGATGCAACCACCCTACTGACTAATGGCGTTCCCTGGGAGGTGTCACAGTTTTGTTTTGGTGAATGGCTCGTTGAAACGTTGTGTTTAATTCCGCTCCATGTTGCAATTACTCGTGATAACCGATTCATCCCTCTGAAAAACGGAGTCAGCTCACCAGAACTGGAGAAGTCACTGCTGGGAGCGGAAGTTGGTCATATTGTCGACTGCCTTTCTCTTGGATGGTATGAGTCCATCTTTCAATCTTACATGGCCCAGAAGGTGATTCGTCTGCCTCTATCGACCCATCTAAAACCTGCTCTAGCCAGTAAGAGTCGTCTCATCTATGGGTTAGTCTAGTCCTCATCAGCGAAGCGAAGTCTGAGGTTTTTTCCCAGGTGAACAGTCTGTCGGCAAAAGTTATAGTTTAAATCACCTCGTGGATTCCTCTTTTGCAGGCAGTGCCATGCGAACCACCGGTATGTATATCAAAAAGGTGTTTTCATAGATGACCTTATGTGATTCAGAGGGTGTCTGGCTTTCCGTTACACCGACGGACGACGCACTGATTGTCGCACTTGATTTTGAGGGTTGGAATTCTGATTGGCTTTTCCGCAACGTCTTCTCATATGTGGCCAGGCGTGCATAGTATTGAGCGCTCGACTCAAGAAGATACGCTCCTGGTGCTTTTCAATACGGCTATCTCTAATCTCGTGCGATGTTTTACACACCTCAACAGTACAGTTTGTCTGATCATATGTCAGGTTCTTTTCCGAAACAATTTCGCTATATCCCGAGACTTGACGGATTTATTCAAATCATTTCAGTCGTCATCTACGGTCCTTGACACAACGTCAAATCCCACTCTCTTTCAGTCGACCCTTGTCATTATCATCAAGGTGAGGAGGATCTTTCTGCTTTCTCGCGCCGCACAAAACTCCAACAAACGTCAGGATGTTGTGGATTCAGACAAACATGAAATTGTCAAAGAGTAAGTGGTATATGTGAGCTCTGGAGCTTACAACCTGATGTATGGTCGTAGGTTTTCCGGCAAGTTTCGAGTTCGTCTTCCTTTTTGCGCTTCAGTCTTCCTTGCTCAGTAAGCTTTCCAGAGCATTGTCCAAGAAGAACAGGACGCAAATTTTATTTCTCGTCTCCATGCTGGTAGACTTTCCATTATTCCATGGCCCGTCATTGAATCTACACACTTCTACACACTTTTTCCGGTGCTCAAGAAACGATTAGAACAACAGCCAGTCACCCACCATGTCGCAAGTGAATTCCTCTTGACGTTCAAAACTTTGATGGCCAAACTGAAGGTCATTAGTTTTCTTGCTTATATTGACAATCTTTTGACTTTCTCAGGCCAATGACTGGGGTGCTTTGTCTCGTAAGCTCATCTGTTCCAACGTTAAGAGCATGACTAATGTTTTGTAGAAACACTCGTCGCACATCGTGCTCAACGATTGATAAGCATGCTTCCAATTGCGTTGGCATGCGGACTTCAAGAAGTAGACCCCCCTGAACCTCTAAAGGCAGGTTTTGAATTTGTTTTCTATCATCATTCAACAATCATCCAGAATTTGGACACGGGTGTCGTCATCGATGCCCCCGACTCCAACGCTCAATTCTTCTTGTCAGCGGGTGGGCCTGTTTGCATGGACAGATCTTCCGCACTTCTCGTCTTGCAAGATTCATGGAGCAATTCTCATCCTCGACCGCAACAAAGGGACATTGAATGGACTAATACTCTTTCTGCTTATCTTACAGAGCTCGTTGATCAGAGAGTGAATCATGTTCAAGAGTGGATCACCTCCAATCTTTCGCGTTTCAAGACTGATCATGCCAACATCGAGATTCTTCGTAGAGCCTTTGACAGTCATGTCGTGGAACTCCGATCAAATGTTGATCTCTGCAAGATGCAATGTTTCAAGTGCCAGCTGTTGTGCCTGCGGGGGCGTCATGACCCTGATGTTCCTCATGATTGTCAAACGACCCACCGCTGCATAGGTACTTGTGAATATGACAATGAGCACCAACTCGAAGTGGAGACTAAGTTGTGTGGGCTTTCGTAAGTCGTCCAACTGCACAGAAAGGCGCACTATGCGACTGACCCATTATTCTGAAGTGCTGGCCATGCCGGAAAACACATGTAGGTGCACTACAAATTCATCTGTTGGTTTATTTTCTCCCTCTTTCAGCTGTGCTGTAGGAGCTCATCTATGCGGCCGAATCTGCAAACTCAGCAATAAGAAGGGCTGTTTACGGGAGTGCACAAGAGTAAGATTGTCATAGCTTCAATGCTTGCTTACGTTCCTAGGTTGCTGGACATGCCGACGATGATCATATGTGTGCTGCGGAGCTCCATGCATGTGGAGAGGTATTTGGTCTCAGGTATCCCTCCGAAGTGGTATACTAACACCTTTCCAGCCTTGCGAGCTTAGAGGCATGAAGATAGAGGACAACTTTCACCAAAACGAATTATATTCCTGTCCTGGCACTTGTGTCATTCCAAGGTCTTCATTCTGTCAGCTAGAAATTGTTTTTGCCACTGACTTGCTTGAAAAGTGGACGGGAGCACACGAAACATGTATGCGATAACGAACAATGCCCAATGACATGCCGGATGTGTAAGCGATTCTGTACAAATGGTGATCATCTGCATGGCTTGGAATCTGGAGCTGTCCACCTTTGTGGGTCTGTGTTCATTTGCGTCACAATGATATCTTTCATTATGTCTCACAGGCAAGATCATTCATGCACGGCTCTCTGTACTGCAAAAGGTATCTGCGAGATTGATACAGCTCCGCATTCAATCGAAGCTACATTTGCTGGACGTCATGAAACGTTTCAATATACAAAGGTTTGCAGTTTCTCAGGTCAAAACTAGATCACTCATTTGATTTTGCAGTACTCTCAAGGTCGGCTTGCTTTGTGCTTTGGGAATACTGCAACCGTTGACAATAACTTCAGTGGCGAAGCGCCTTCCATGCGTTGTTCCGATCCCTCCTGGTGAGCTCACTCATGCCGGGGCACACTCTCATAGTTTGGACCACACGGTGTTTCATTTCTGTGAAACGCAGTGAGCATTACTTCAAGTTGATGATATCTAGTTTTTATCTCCTTTAGATGTGGAAACTGTGGCTACTATTGTACACTACCTCGAGGTTAGTTTGCACCCTACTCTGAAGATTTCATTGATCTCTCTCTAGGGCATCCGCAACAGGAACATGAAACCAATCATGGATCCATGTCAAGGACTCGCTGGTCTATCGAGGGCCCTGATGATACCATTCTTGAACTAAACGGACACCGATTTGGTTCCAACGACGATTGTACTCCTGTTATGTGTAACTTGGTGTGTAAAGACATGGGCCGGCACGCTCATTTGGATTATTGTCGTTCTGAGCCTTCTGATGGGTCAACCTGTGGGGGACTAGAATTAGAGCACATAACCGAGCGTCTAAGTCCGAACCCGGACAAGGCGAAGGACTGGGTATCTCACGGGATGTATTGGAGGCGCTCAGGTTTGTACTATTCCATTAAGTTTTGCAAGCTAATCGGTGTTCAATAAACATAGGATTCAAAGGTGTGTGTTTAGCTCTTATTGAAAGAATAGCGAGCGGCAATAATGCAGATCCCTATTCCCGCGATGAACAAGCTAACTTTGCAAAGTGGTGCGTCCCTGGTTTGGGGATATCCTGTATCTAACCATTGACGTATGCAGTGATGCAATGTGTCCAGGTAGATCATCTCCAACGGAAAGTGTCTCATCTTCATTGCCTTACTTCAGGTCCTGAACATGCATCGCCGAACTCGCCATCCTATTGCACATTACCTTTATTTCATCCGAGACAAACGTCTACTGAAGGTGTTGGGTTAGGGTACTTGTCCCATGATGGGCACGTCTTTGCTTGCAAGAACCCGGTTGTTCTGCAGCAAGCCTTTCACGTGTACGCACAGCCAATGCGACTTGACGATATTTTGACTTCGTTTCTACAGAATATTCGTCATCGACCGGTTCGTGTTTAGTCGGGAGTTTGACCGATCATCAACATTTCACTAGATCCTCCTCAATGCAACATTCAGACAGGCGCCCATTGCCAGGTACCCCAGTAACTCCCCGTATAGCCCGCTATTTGGATAACAGGCTAGGCGCTGTATATTCGGCTCTCTACAGCTTCTGGTCGTCCCGGCAATCAGCCCTCAATGTACAGGGTCAACAAGGCACTCGAAGAGACGCGTATAGCATCCTGCTATTTGATGCATCTGTAGAGTGTGCTGTTATGAACGACTTCAATAGTGCTCCTGAAGAACTTTTGGACTTCTTGTTATCCAAACACTGTGGATACGGTACCAGTTTTACCTCGGCTCTCCGGACCGCAGAAACTGTTCTGTGCCAAAACTGGAGCACCGAACGGTATCCGGTTGTGATATTCCTCTCTGATGGGGAAGGTTCCATCAAGGACGAAGCAGTTCGTGAACTGTGCCGCGCGGCCATCGCTCGAGGGTAATGTCCCGTACTGTCTGGATAGACGGACTAATCAAAACATAGAAAACCTCTCTCTTTTCACTCAATCGCGTTTGGGCCGTACAATCAAACACTGCAACGGATGGCCCAAGTGGCCCTCGAGGTTCAGAACTCTGCCCCTCCTGATATGATCACGCCTGGAGCTCCGCGAGTTGATTCATCTTATTCTGAAGCTCTTGATACGGTACGTTTTCCGACAGTCTGTGCAGCCCAAATTCGAACTGCAATAGGTCCGATTGGCGGAGACCTTCCTCGGAATTGCTGATTCTTTAAAGAAACCGCGAGGATCGTTTTTGAAATGAAGCAAAGCTGGGCTCATCAGCATGTATAATCAATTGTTACGTAGTAAGCCAAATAGAGTTTTCAAGTCTAGTAGTTTCTACACATACATGGTACACTTCCCCTTAATTTGCGACCTACGCGGATAGCTTGGATTTGAGAATGCCTTTCAATGTCTCACCGTCTTCGGCGAACTTCTTGATACCTTCATGCAACTTGTCAAATGCCATCTGGTCTTGAAGGAGAACCCATCGGAACTCTGGTTCATTATCAATGAAGCTGACTTTCGGAATTGGTTCGGCTTGGGCAGCTGCAAGTGGTCAGCCAATGGAAAAACAACCCGATGACGGAAGATACTTACCAGCTGAAGCATCAAGCTTCTTCGGAACCGGATCGGTTGAGTTTTTGAGTTCCTCCAGAAGACCAGGGGAGATTGTAAGGAAATCGACTCCGGCAAGAGCTTTGATTTCACTAGTCTGGGTAAAAGGCGGCGAGTGTGAGAATTAGAGGGAAATCAGCAAGATGATACGCACGTTTCTGAAGGAGGCACCCATGACGATGGTCTTATATCCATGTTGTTTGTAGTAGTTGAAGATCTTCTTGACGGACTGGACACCTGGGTCGTCGTCGCCTTCGTAGTTCTTGCCCGTGTTCTTCTTGTGCCAATCGAGGATCTGCATTCGATGTAAAGACAACAAGACAAATCTGGAATTCACTTACACGACCAACGAAGGGTGAGATCAAGGTAACACCGGCTTCGGCACAGGCAACAGCTTGTCCAAAACCGAAGAGCAGGGTGAGATTGCAGTGGATGCCTTCCTCCTTTTCTAGCTCCCGAGCAGCCTGGATTCCCTCCCATGTAGAAGCAATTTTGATGAGGACACGGTCCTTGCTGATACCTGCAGCCTTGTACAAGGCAATAAGGTGTCTGGCCTTTGCTTTGGTGGCCTCCTTGTCGAAAGAAAGACGAGCATCTACTTCGGTAGATACGCGACCAGGGATGATCTTCAAAATTTCTTTGCCAAACTCTACGAGCTGATTGCTGTTGAGGGATGCAGATTAGATGCACTGGCACTTACGAGGAGGTCGACTGCAGCGTTGACCTGACCATTGAGATCAGAGCCTTTCTCCTTGGCCGCTTTAAGAGCGTTTGTGACAAGGCTTGCGTAAGCTGGCTTGTTGACAGCCTGGAGAATGAGACTTGGATTTGTAGTTGCATCCTGTGGCTGGTAGACATCGATGGCTACGATCAAATCAGCAGATGAATGCGTGAAGAACAGATACAGACTCTCAAAATCGCCAGAGTCTGAGACAACAACGGTGCCAGTTTGCTTGAGGAGATCAAGAGAGGTGGTCATGGTGAAAAGGTAAGTTGGTAAGTTATGACTTCAGCGCTTGAGCTTATATATGGACCACAATCATGTGATAGGCTTTGAAGCTTACGAATTGTTACGTGATTCGTACACATAACTTCTAAATCGTGCAAACTAGCAATTTTTTTCATCTTCAAGTTCATCCAAGACGCTCGCATTATCCAATGAGCACCAACGTGCAAATTTGAAATGAGCTTTATCGCTTCCTGTGCATCGTCCTTTTGCCAATTTGATTGAACGTGGGATTCACGATCGTACCTGCCAAGCAATGGCGATCTCTTCGCATATTCCAGTACCTTCTGTGCAATTTATTATTATTTATTGTTTATAGTACAGACTCGCGATGGGTATCGTAGTTTGTGGAATCCGGATATAATCTGCTACATAGTGTCAAGTATAGATAATGAACGTCCCAATCACAGGTCTATGGTCACTTCTGCCCTCAAGTCTACGCATTCCTTTATCATCCAGGGTCCGGTAACTCAAGCACACTACATCACCCTTCCGTGGAGTAGTGCTATCGGAAGGTGGAACTGACCCACTGCTTGAGGTGGATGTATGGGATAAAAAAGAAGGCAGAAATCGCCATCGAGATGCGGGCGGTATACGAGGAATTGCTGGATGAGGGGATGCATCCACCGAGGTTGCAGGGTTTGAGGGTAGCGGAGGCGCCGTTGCACGGCGTTGTGAGCGTAATGTAGACTTTTCTGAATTTACAAGCGATGAAGAACGTTTGCGAACGTCAACATCAGATGATGGCTGTGCAGTCGGCAAATCCTCCTGTGATTTGGCGTGCGATGGAGGTGAATTTAATGAATACAAAAACGGAGGTGAGTGGGCAGGCTCGGCAGGCGAAGCCTGAGGAGAGGAATCTTCTGAATAAGGGGAAGAACTCGAAGCGAAGGATGGCGTAGAACTCTGAGAAGTTCTTCGTCTTGTCGCTAGTGGACGAAATGCATGTGCTATAAGCTGGAACACCCTTGTTCGAGGACGGACATAATCATCCTCTTCTTCCGGTTCCGGATGGACTGTGCTTTTCCAAAGTATGCGATCGCACCAGCTCGGAACACGTTTCTTTGTCGAGGAATCGTATACACCCTTGTCTTCATCGGCATTGTCATCATTTTCGTCATCACTGTGCAGACTAGACTTGGTTGAATGAACTCGCTCCATGATAGATGGCGGCTGCAACATAGACTTGAGGCCCTCTAATGATGTTGCCCGCTTTACAGCCTTTTGGTTACTCGCAACGTCAACAGAACTGTGCCTTTTTTGCATCTTGTTCTTTTTGGCAATATCGTGTTTGGGTTTCAGCCAATGGATTGGACTAGACGGAGGCGAGAACAAGGCCACCCACTTTGTCTTGAGCGCGGCTGCGCTCAATGATACTCTGCTTCCTGGCGTACTGAAGCTTGGGCTCTGGAAATCTTCGTCATCGCCACCATTCTCCGTCGCGGGTCTTGAATGCATCGAAGTCCATGCAGATGATGCCAAAGAGGCAGCCTCACCAAATGCCTTGGTGTCGTCGTCGCTGTCCTCATCCTCAGCATCCGGTTGCTGTTGTTCCTTCTCTTCGGCTTCTGTTATACGACGTCCGTGTTCGTTCCCGAAACTTTTCCATCTACCTAATCGCGAATTGGGTCTCCTATGGCGTTTGAGAGTGCGCAGGACGTCGTACTTGAAAGTAGGGGGAAAGTTGATAGAAGCTTCATTAAAGCCCACAAACTCTTGACCGCTCTTCATTAGATTCCTGAGCTGGTCGAAAGCCAGCGCTTGAGCATAATCTGCAGAGATAAGGTGAATATAAAGTGAAAGAAGGTTGCATACCTTGACGGGAAATTAGCCAGTCAGCATGCAGCCGGGAGATGTCTAGGCGAAAGTTGAGGTCCCCGAACATAAAGGTATAGTCAAATTTGTCAGTAAGGTCTTCAGCCATAACTCTAGGGTCTTCTGGTTTGAGAAAATGTTCGAGAGTGAGTTCGGACTGGTAGACAATGAGTCATGGTGGAGGGATCAGATGGAGCAATACCTTGATTTTGTGTAGGTTCGCAATGCGATGATTGACCTTGCCTTCGTGTGCTAGCGAGCGATTGTTTAAAAAATTAAACTCTGGAGAAAACAGCTCACCAGCGAGATGACAGTTCATGAAGAGAATAGACGTCCCGTCAATGTCGACGCTGATACCCACACCTCCCTTGTTCCCTACACGCCCTCCTATCAGCCCGGCAGTAACAGAAGATTTGTGCACAGCTAAGAGTCCCGAGAATAAACTTGGGGGCAAGGACGAGCCAAATAGTCTCACCTCTCACGAGATGGCGCAAATCTCGATGAATAAAGATAGCCAGGTAGATTCCCATCATCCTTTCCTTAATTAAAAGCTGATATGGACCCTTCTTGGGTTCTCTAGACGACACTCGTGCGGACAAGGGTTTAGGCATACTTATTTCAGAGGAAGAAGGCGACAAAGCTGAGGGCCGAATAGCACAAGCTCCTCCATGGCAGAGCCAGTCCTCGACCATAAAAGTCCAGCCGTTGGCGTGGCCTTCGTGCAGACTGTTGGACTTGACCGTCTCGGAATATTTTGAGGACCGTTTGTCGCTCTCATCTTTGTCTATGAATTTGAAACCAGCACCGAGGCCCATGGGCATTCCTAGTGAAGTACAGGGGTAAAATGTCAGTTTGCGAACAAGACGAACCTGACATGGACGGGCATTCCTGGCCTGCACTGCAGATTATTAGTACGCATAAGTCTATAAAAACAAGCGACCAACACGACAACAAGGTGAAATGGGTGGTTAGAATCGGGCGGTAACTGTGGCCATTCATGTAGCGACGATGGCGGGCTGTAGAGCGGAACTTTGCCCAGTAATTCTTCCAGGTCGCCCTTGGGCACAGAGTCGTGCATATTCCATGTTAGGATGCGCACTTTGAGACCCTTTGTTGATGAAGGCATGGATAGAGGTCAGATCAACGCGCCGTCTATTTATATCTCAACCCCGGTGCATTTATCAAGTCCTAATTACAACCTCTATGTAGAATACTCGAGTTTAGCTGGTGTTAGATCAGTAATTAGCCATGTGCCTGCGCAGTCAGCTTGACTCACTTTCGTGCTTTTTAGCGTCGCCCACTTTTCGTGCTGCCTTGGTGAGGTCTTCTTGAGTTACAACTTCCCTGTCATCGCGTATGGCAAACATGCCCGCCTCAGTCACAACATTCCGTAGATCTGCACCATTGAATCCGTCGGACAGTTTTACAATGGCTTCATAATCAATGTCGGCTGTCTTGTTCACAGGTGCCGCATGAATTTTCAAAATCTCGAGGCGAGCCTGCTCATTTGGAAGGGGTATCTCGATCTTGCGGTCTAGACGTCCTGGACGGAGAAGAGCTGGGTCAAGGGTATCTGGACGGTTGGTTGCCATGATTAACTTTGTCCGTCCCAAGGAATCAAATCCATCCATCTGATTCAGTAGCTGGAACCCCAAATAAGTGGCATGACAGAAAGTCAGTGAAACTTGCCTCCATCAGCGTGCGCTGGATTTCTCTATCTGCACTTGTACCCTCGGAGAACCGACGCCCACCGATCGCATCAATTTCGTCCATGAAGATGACGCATGGCTCATGCTCTCTTGCATACCCAAACATCTCACGAACGACTCGTGCACTCTCACCAATATACTTGTCAACTATAGCCGACGACACTACTTTGAGAAAGTTCGTTTGTAGTGTGGCAGCGACAGCACGAGCAAGTAATGTCTTGCCTGTTCCTGGAGGACCATAAAGCAATACACCTTTTGGAGGTTTGATGCCGACACGCAGGAACAGCTCTGGACTTATGAGAGGCAATTCAATTATCTGAATGGAAATCTCAACAAGATGAGTTGCACTGTGATCATCCTTACCTCTCGTAGTTCACGGACTTGTTCACCCAGACCACCGATGCCAGCGAACGAAGCACCACCAGGGTCTTCGAGACTCATTTTGTAGACTAATGGGTCGACTTCGCGTGGCAGAACACGCATGATGGTCAGCGTAGTCATGTCGAGGGACACCCTAGTGCCCGTCTTGAGTTTCTCAACTGAAAGAGCAGGCCGATATGAAACAACATAACGCGGACCGGAAGAAGCCTTCACAATAACTAATGGATGTGAGTTAAGCAGTGTAGCTGAGAAGCAACACGTACACCGTTCGTCGTCGAGCTTCTTCATCACTTCGCCGATAATCTGGCCGACTGACTGGACAGCTTTGATATCCTCTTCAGTCTTTTGGTACTCTTTGTCCAAGTCTTTTATTGAAAACCGAACTGATGAACGCGTGAGCATGGCTAGGGACATCAGAAGAGCGGCATACGGCTCTTCAGGCTTTCACTAATGGCTTCGTGGTTACGCATTTTCTGTACAAGATATAGGGACAGTAGCGAGATATCTTAATCACTTACCTCACGGTATGCCTTGAGAACTTCTACTCGTCGCGGGTCCATCCCGCTTGACGATGAAGGTTGGGTGTCCATTGTGGTACGCGTCAGCTCAATCGGGTCACGTGGATTAACCGGAACTTGCACTTCCAACACCATGTTGGATATTCAGAGGCAAAGTTTACTCTTACGGTCTCATTTTTTGCAATTCGGGAGACGAGATCGCCTGCTCAAGAGGCGTATTGTGGGTTGTCCACCTAATTAACAACGGACACACCCGTCTTATATGCTGGCATATGGAACCTAATTCCGTTCACAAACTTGTCGTGATCTACTACGTGGCGTTCCATACTAACAAGGCTCTAGCACGCTGCTCCACCGACACAGAGATCTCCCAGTTGCTGATCTCTATAGAACACGACTTTGCAATTTCTTTTAGAGGTCGATATTCCAAGACTCTGAGCTACACCGATGGGACCTTCGTGGCTATCAGAAGCCAATTCGGGCAAGAAGATCCAGGTTAAGTGTTATACAACCACCACACCTACTCCTCTTGGAGCCATTCAATCCGTATGTTCCGTTCATTCGATTTTCTGATTTGAAGGTCGTATAGTATGCCTCATAATTGGTGCACGCGCACAACTGCCACCAAGAAATACGAAGGACGTGGCTGGTGCATGTATCTGGTTCCTTTACGAAAACGGGAAGATAGTAGTATCCAAAGACAGATACATGGGTGACCTTGCCACATCTGATTCCTTCATCAGAAGAGCACATCAGTCCTTTGGATGCTTCACTACGCAACCACCTATATGGCATTGCACGAGACCGAACTTGCCGTTGTAAGAGAGAATTTGTTTGTCATCGAGGAGTACAGCGTCAAGAATGTAAGAGCCGTCTTCCAACATCGCGTACCCGGACGGCAATCTTGGAGTATCGATTATGAATACATATGTCCGTGCATCAACATCTGCTTTGGAGAACTATCTCAAGTAATGTAACACGTTCGCAATACAGTCACGAAAAGGCTTGTGTTCCTAAAACAGCGTCACTACACGTGACCACTTTCCATCACCACATCACCACGAGCTCAGGCCGTTCCTTTTACTTCATTCGCCCTTCATTTCAGCCTGAGGCCTCTGTAACGACTCATGGGAATCCAATTCGGCTCATTCGACTCGCTTTGCCAGACTGCGGCACTGATTGTATGTCCGCTCATCGGAACGGACCAGGGCATTGAGCCCTCATGCTACAGTAGAAATGTAGACGTTGGCGGGACTCTCATATTCCAGCCTTGTGCGAAACTGTTCAGCTCGGGCTTTTGTATTGCTGACATCATATCCAGCAACTCTATTCGTTCACGTCGTTGCCATTATAATGACCGCGATCATGATTTACCACATAAGGAGCAAGTACACTGCAGTCGGACGTAAAGAAATCGTCCTCTTCTTCTGGATCTACATGGTCATACAACTCCTGGGGATCTTCTTGGACACTGAAATCATCCCCACTGCCAATGCTGCTTACCCAGTAAGTCCACAGCAACTCAATATACAATCCTGACATCGTTACAGTGGTTTGCAGCCGTCCATGTAGGCTTAGTGGTAGCGATATACTGCTGCATCCTAATCAATGGCTTTGTCGGTTTCCAATTTGCCGAAGATGGCACAGCACTCTCCCTGTGGTTCCTCCGCATCTCCTGCCTCGTCCTCTTCGCAGTCGGATTCTTCATTGCCATTGCGACATTCAAAGGCTTTGCTGGCTTCTCTTTCGCAAAGCCTGTTGCTCTCTGGATAGTCTTCCTCCTGTGGCCACTCGTCTGTATGCCTATTTATATCGTGTCACAACTAATCCTCGTGTTCCGTACGCTCGAGGACCGGTGGCCTATCGGTGACATCCTCTTCGGCACTGCTTTTTGGGTTGTGGGAATAGTCCTATTGTTCGCGTTCAGCACAACTATCTGCAATGCTATCGTGCACTATATTGACGGCCTTTTCTTTGCCGAACTTTGTCTACTGCTCGCAGTAATGATGGTATATAAATATTGGGATAGTATAACAGTAAGTTCTCCCTCGTCCCTTCAGAGCGTCCTAGTGACCTTTCTTCTAGCGAGAGGATCTCGAATTCTCCGTCGGCTCTAAACAAGCTGTGTGGGAAGTCAAAGATCCGCTACTCTCAGGCCCTGAACCTGAAGATGACTCGAGCAACTATCAAAGTAGCGGTTACGGTGGCTATAGCCAGGCTCCATCATTCGGTGGCAGCAACTACGGCAAAGCTGCATCATTAGTGGGCGGTGTTAGCGGAGCCCAGATGTACCAACAACGAACAGGGTACGGGGCTCCAAGAGCTTATCCACCTCCGGGAGGTGGGTACTAATTCATCCTCTTACGACTCGGACTTTTTTCGATGAAGTTGGGTTTGCTGGGTGACCTTATGATAAAGTAGAATACATTCGGAGGCCAAGATCTCCATGGACCGTTAAGGGACCTAAATAGCAGCTATGTGTGTTTATCTTTCCTTTTGTTTCTTCATACCGTCATATCATATATCCTAGTACTGAGGTCCTCGTTAGAATCATTTATATAACGACGTGACATCTGCCAGGAGTGCGACTATCTTTGACCTGACCGTCGATGCCAATGCCATCACTGGACCAGTGTTTTTCCATTCAAGCAACTCTGCCAACGCTTTCGAATCTCAGATTATAAAGAGGTCCGCCTTTATGGCGTGCCACACCCTATCAATAAAGATCGGTATTGCAGACACCTTTACAAGTTATAGTAAATCAGGATCCAACCCGGTATACTAACGTTAGTCAGAGTGGAACCTACTGTTAGGTGAGTCAAATTATTTTGAGAGGATGCTTCAACTTGATGTACATTTTAGAGTCGCGGCATGTCTAGTCGCTATTGAAATTATCCGATCATTGGTTTCCTGTCTTGTCGTTGTCGCGAAGGAAAGCGATGACGAAATGGTTCCGGCACGATGCTGCCAAGATGCTGCACCTATAAAGCGGTGGCGGTACATACCGGATGACAACGCTTTTGAAAGTAGGCTGAGTCTCATGCTGACGCTAACCCTCCCTCATATGGCTGGTCAGATTTTAGGAAATCCCTAAGACCCCAATGAAAGTCGATAGCAAGACCATTGACTATTGCCTGTTGCCTGCAGCATGTGGAAACCGCAGACGAAGCTAAGCTTTCTCACGACGGCGCTCCTTCTCT
>QLOY01008406.1:0-14112 GCA_003313965.1 Megacollybia marginata
ACTTTGTATTTGACCTGCATGACAGTGTCGTCTATACTTTTTAGTTGGTTACCAGGACAGCTCTAGTCCTTTCAGTGTCAAATAAGAGTCATACTGAGTCATACTGACTCAGAATAGTGTAGAGTGTATGTGATCAGTGCCAACAGTCAGACAACACCAGTTCAATGACTATATATGGATAAGACATGTGACTTTACCTGCTTCCACTTTCATCCAATCTTCATTAAATTCACAATTTAAGGTGGTTCAAGCACTCTAGTCTCCTTAGCTAGGAGTAGTATACATATAGCTATCAATGATATGCATAGTATATAATAATACTTACCTTCCATATATGTCTACTCAGGCCACGGCTTAAGCCTAAGCCAGCCTAAGCCAGCCAAATGCCATGGCTTTGGCTCTGGCTTGGATTTTGGTGAGCCTGAGCCACCCTGAGCCAGCCAGGAGCCGTGGCTTTGGGCCAAGCCAAGCCATAACATCACTAGTACGGATGGAACTATAAAAACAGATCCAATTAGAAGAAGCGATGAATATCAACACTGGGATTGAACCCGTATCAATATGAATGCCAGTAATGACGAATTATCTCGTTCCGCCACCACCTCGTTGTACTCCTTCAGGAACGTCTCCTAGAATCCTGCACACGAGTTCCTACTTGGAAAATTTTCCACAGCTTCAAGCGGTAAATAGAATCAATCGAAGTGTCTGTCTCCGAGACCGAGGTTGCTGATGTGCTTGCAATGTGCACTTCCCACTCTCGATGGATGATTAATCGATGATTCATAGTACCTCTTTCTCAGTATACCTGCCTTAATTTTTCAATCATCGACTCTATTCGCACTAAAAAACTTTCATGAAGATGTAGACAATGTAGATGGCAGCTCAGAGTCGAACCATAGTATGCCAATAAGCTCATTGCTCTATGGACCACCTCGTCCAAGGGTTACCAAGTGCATGTAAGAAGTAGAACTACCAAGATGCCACCATCACCCATCACCATATTCAAAGCTGAAGGTCGATATCAAAACAAACACATAAACGTGCGAAGGCTTCTAGCACACGAGGACGATGTGGATTGGAGCTCGATGGCGAGAACAACGACCAGTTCCACTTCCAATATTTGAACTCTACTTATCTGGTCCACAAAGTCATACTATGTATCTAAGTATGTGCCTCTACCAAAAAAAAACACGTCATGGGACCACCTTTATCATATGACAAGCACGGAATCGAACCGTTTGCTATCATCTTTGATCAACATGAATCTGGACCATTGTGCCGCCATGGTCAGTTGAAACTCACCTTGTTCTTCTCTGATGAAGGACTGTGCCGTCTGACTTGAGCTCGATGCAAGTACAAAAGAGTTGCTCCGCACTTGGCATCACTATTGACACTGGATCTGCACCCTTGTCGGTATTTATCAAAATGAAGAAGACACAAAACCCATTACAGAATCCGCCGACATCACCTTAGCTTCCGTCGGATGTACTTATCAAAAGAGTTCTGATGAAGAGATCAAAGTACTATATTGATTCCCGAACGAGAATTTTGAAGAGGGTGACAGGAGGGTGGTGTTTCGTGTTGAGGATATCTCGGAGGGGGTTTATCACGGATTACAACGATTAGGGTTGCTCCTGTTGCAGAGTGTCGAACTTTGTGACGGAGGATGAGAGGTTTATCCTCAAGACATTGCTTAAATGTGTAGAACGTTGTGGATTTGTATGTCCCTCTTTTCCTTCTTTAGCATCGCTTGCTGACATTGCGGTAAAGACAATCTTTAATCTACCTCGCACCGTCGTATTTCCAGTACATGTCTAGATTCGACAGCAACAAATGCTTTACCAAGTGAAGTTTGTAATCAGGAATGATATTGATTGATCGCCAAATCTGAAGATGGGTCTATGTCCTTTATACTTGCGATCGCCCATTTGGCGCCGAACCAAGCGGGACATTCAACGCTCACCTGCGCCGAATTGATTGATTCAATGCAGAATCGAAGAGTGATAAACCAAAAAGCCAGTAGGATAGCCTGAGTTAGCTCAATGCAGAATCAGATCAGCAACACGCTCGACACTCAGCAAAGCTTGTTATAGAATAGACTGATATCAATTATATGCGTACAAGTGCTTGAGCATATAAAGACCAACGAAAGTACATAAGTGACAACAGGGACTATCAATGAAGAACAGTGAGAATAAGACTGCATCAGAAAGTGATAGATCCTATTATCTCGGCTATCCGACTCGTATCTCCCTTGACGCGGAAAACATAAAATAGCCCAGATCGCCCGATTCCATGTTCGAACACAGAAATACGTTTCTCAAACAACTCATAGAAGGGGATAAATGAGAGGATGGAACTAAGTTTAAGGAAGATGTTGGTTCCAATGTTGACATGTCGCTTCTCTAGAACCATCGTCGGTGCAGCTCGTTTCTCAAAGTCTTCAAGTGGTGATATTTCTTTAATAGCGGAGTCTTTCAACTCATGACGGAGCTTCAGATTAAGTCAGTACTATACATACGTTTCCTGAGCATATGCCAACCATTTGAGTGTGAATGTTGAATACAGCAGGCTTGTTTGAGATTTCATAGATCATGTATGCAAAGTAATCGGGACAGGATAGAGGAGCCGTCTGATCTTGTTCCTCAGAGTCGGATGGCTTCAACACATCTGTGGACATTGGATATCCAAGGAAGAAAAAGAACTCGATTTGTCACTTACTCAGTGCTCTTTCGAGTTCTCGTCTATAGGAGTGATATGCGTTTTCTGCGGCATTCAGATGTAAACTCTCCATCAGCTGAGTATCAGACTCAGAGACCGGTATGGGAGACGACGATCCATATGCGTCTGCACTCTGGTAAGCGAAGTACATTACAATAAGACGTATCAGCTGACCTTCTATTATGACAATGGCATTCGGCCCAATTAACACCGAGGTTAACCAGTCTTCTTCCATCTCGACGACGACAACAGCATTTCGACCATTCCAATATCTGCTATCAATCCATTGTACCGATCGAAAGAGCGCAGTACTTGGCAAGATGTCCGAACTGTTGCTGAAGTATACTTCTGCATGTGAAAATAGACTACCAAGCAACCCAGCTTCATTGAACCTCGAGTTTCTGATAATTTCGATGCGGCCAATTTGACTCGGGTCTCTGGAAGTCTTGCGTAAGAGACTCTGGATGCCTGATCATTGATTAGTAGATGATGATCGAGTCAGAATGTACATACAACTCTCGATCTTGTGATTCCGGTCCAAATCCGTCGGAGTCCGGGCGAAAAAATCGAGAGCAAGTATTCCAATATCTTCAAGCCGTGCCTTCGGAAAGGAAGAAAGACACAATACCATGGGTAGTTCTGACTTGAATTGACTCCAATTTGATACTGATTCTGTCATCGTGGCATCGGAAGCAGAATCGGCCTCTGGGATCTTGTCGACATTGGATATACGATCACGAAGCAGCGTTTCTTCTGCCTCGTCTACAATTTCTTCCGGTGGCGTCTCCTCGAAGAAGCACGGCAAGGAAGGAAACGGAATGCCAGGAATATAACCAACATTGTATCTTCCAGTCTGGACGAAGCCTCAGCTGCATATTTGCATAAGTTGGAATAAAACACCTCTTGAGACCATGCTGTGTTACCACCCATGATATAAGGTAGACAGGCGATCCATCGGCAGACTTCTGGATCACTTCCGAGGACAGGGTCTTGCAAAACTTCAAGTCCTATCTGTATAAACTCTTGTTCTTTGTCTTTGATTTTTTGTTCCACAATTGTTTTTGCCTCTTTGAAAGACCTTCCCTCGTGATCTTGCAGGAGGCGAAGAATGTTGGTGTCATCGGAATTGCTGATGTGTTCCTTCCCATAGGAGAACAAGTCGTTTACAAGGGACGCCTGGTCTTCGTCCCTCTGAGCAGTCTGTGTCGATATAAGAGGCACGTACCACCTACAATCCCCTCGACTTCTCTCATCAGAGGATGATTGACTTGATTGTCCGTGAGATTGATATCGAGAGCGTAACGGGCGCAAGCTTCTTGACTGAGTGGTCTCCCATTCGGATCAGCAATTCTTACCGGTAGTAAAATACTAAGCACTTCAATGTCAACTTGAATACCAACGACTGTAGCAAGAAACTCACCAGTCCAGCGTTTATTCTTCGTGTCACAACATACTCGTCCACATTCTGATAAGGCGCATGAATAGACGCGTCATAACCTTCGTGTGTGCATTTCACGAGCTGATCGAAAGTTCGCGGATGGCACCTCAATTTGACAGCTCGAAATGCAATGTCGTGACATATCTCCATCCGATCTTGAGGATGAATCGGCTTTGATATACTTAAACTCGCTGAACAAGAAGGCAAAACCTACCCCATTTCCTGTGGCTTGTTTGAAACCTGGAATGCGATCGAACATTTTGCCGCTGTCGATAACATCATCTGTAAGAAATCCGACCGCTAGTATCCGAGAGACTAGTATCATTCTTTCGGCATCACCAGCCGGAATTACTAGCAAGGAATTAGTTTAAAATGTCCACAAAATGGGGCATAATTAACCTACTCCATGCACCGAAGTCTCCAATGTTACCGAAAGGAAATAGAGCTCTCTTTTTCTCATTGTTGAAGGGCCAATATTTCATCACCCATTCGTCAACAAGACGAGATATTTCTAAAGTCAAATAGTCGTCGGGCTTTCATTTTGCTTGGATTTCAGAAGAGACGAACCCTTCGATCGTGGATGTTTTCTTGATGGTGGATATGGCTGGCCAGGAGCAGGAGGGAATGGTGCAGTATAGCCAAGTTGGGGCATATGACTTCTGATATGAATCTAAAGTATAGGGAACCTCTGATACTTTGCGACTTGATAAGTTGTACTCTTTTATAGATCGGTAAATGTCTAGAAATAGAATGCTTCACACGTCCAAATTTCGTGATCATGTTATCCTGGTTCTCTTCTTTAACTACGGGTGAGAGACACCAGGCGGCACAGTCACCCAGTGCAGTGAAGGGTGCTTTAACTAGAATAGGTGATGAGTCTGATTTACGTGTACTTCTGTGGCGTGTTTTACGGTCCGCATACGTATAAATCAAGCTGCCTCAACCCATTCTTGGAGTCCCTGAGTTTCAACACGGTATCTCTTCCAAGCTGTTCATGCAGGGTGAATATTGTGATGGACTTGTATCCCTCAGCAGGGATCCAGTATTGAACGACCAACTATACCGTCCCAGACTCGTGCCTCATGTCCTGGTGTATTCCTGCCAAATCTGTATTACTGAGATGTTACACCTTACAGCACCTTACTCACTCGGCTAAATTATAACATAATTTACACACTCGACTAATTTACAGGTACAGAACAGTCGGGCATCATCAGCCTGATAAGGTAACTCCGAGAAGCACGTGATGGCACCGAGTTCGAGGGTTATTGGTCCCCATAAAAATTCGAAATTGATTCGAAAAAGCCATTCAAAAGATTCACAGCTTCGATAAATACGAAATCGAACCGTGTGCCTCAGATGCTACTACTCCGTCTGATCAATGTACACTTGCCACCATCACCATATCTAAAGCTGGGGTCGATATCAAAACAAAAACAAAAACATGCGAAGGCTTCTAGCACACGAGGACGATGTCGAACTTATCATATCGCCTCATTAGTAGATCCACGTAACGGGTTTATGTCGAGACTCAAGGTTCCAATACTTCCTGGATGAGATGATGCCGATATCAAGCGGTCCAAAGAAAGGAGATTGGAGCTTGATGGCGAAAACAACGATCAGTTCCGCTTCCAATATTTGAGCTCTACTTAGCTGGTTCACAAAGTCATACTATATCTAAGTATGTGCCTCTACCAAAAAAAAACACGTCATGGGACCACCTCTATCATATGACAAGCACGGAATCGAACCGTTTGCTATCATCTTTGATCAACATGAACCTGGACCATTGTGCCACCATGGTCAGCTGAAACTCACCTTGTTCTTCCTGATGAGGACTGTACCGTCTGACTCGAGCTCGATGCAAGTACAAAAGAGCTCTTCCGCACTTGGCATCACTGTTGATATTGGATCTGCACCCTTGTCGGTACTTATCAAAATGAAGAAGACATACGACCCATTACAGAATCCGCCAACATTCTACCATATCACCTTAGCTTCCGTCGGATGTACCTACCAAAAGGGTTCTGATAAAGAGATCAAAGTCTACTGTACAGGCTGGTTACTAAATACTTACGCATAGACCTCTCCAAGCCCTGGAGAGCGCTGGCGCCTAATTCCGCAAAGGGACTCGTACCTCTGGATCGGTACGGAAGTGGATTTGCACAAGCATGCGTGCGACTCAGGGCCAGGATACGGGCTGGATGCAATTGCTGGGATCGCTACCCGTTACATGAAATCGTGCAACCAAGGAGGGTTCGTCCCATTCATGATAGGCGAGGGGAAATGAGACGGTCCAGACGGAGTGGTGGGAGTGTTAGCATCCCATCTAGACAAACTGATTTTCAATGAACAACTTGTATACCATAACGTTAGCCGAAGATGGTGGTAGCGAATAAGAAACCGACCGACTCAGATCAACTACACAGAATAGAATCACATTACTGCATCTGATACAGCGAATGCCAGAGATCGAAGGAATGGCAGCAGCGGTACCGCCTTCTATTGCTGTTTATGGATTCGGTCCAAGCTATATCGTGCATGTTAGTTACAGACGATGGGAAAACCAAAGGAACAAACATACAGTACGATAGAATCGTTGGTGGACGGTCGGACGGCCTGAGGTAGAGCTCGGCAACGAAAGCCGTAGCGCCACTGAGAGGGTAGGGTTGTAGCGAGACAAGACCTAGAAGCCATGGAGGTCTGTAGCGTGTCAGTTTCGCCTTGCCTATCCGCCCAACAATAAATATCATCGACTGACAAGACGGAATACCATAAGCGCCAGCACTGGAGAGCAATTAGTGATACATGGCCGTGTTCACAGAGTAAGATCTTTAGGAACGAAATCAACAAGTGAAGAAGGATGGGGAATACGTACCGCGAGCTTGTTGATTTGGGTGTGAATACCGAGGCAAGGGTTGGGCAAGGGCCAACGAAGCTTTTAAGGCCACCAGAATACATAGTTACGTGCATGCAGTTGTGTATATAAACTTTTAGCGATTTGGAACAGATAGGCAGGCACCGATAAGCTCCCCAATATTATCACGAGACAATCCCCCAGGCTGTAGCTATTATCCCTTAAGTGTAACTACGTATCTAGGAAATACAAGTTAATTAACGTCAATTATCCGCTAGCTCATATTATTGTGATATTTCCTCCCCCTCCTGTCCTCCTCTCTCTTCAGCCTTCCTGCATATCACACTCAGCCATCGCACATATCTCAGTTCATTCCCTGCTTTCTTCGGGACCTGACAACCCTGCATTAACAGAGATTTGAAGGTTCCTTCCTTATTATCACATAAACACATACACGGCATTAATCTGCAACACATACATGTTGAATAATTACAACACATGCACGGCATAATTCTGCAACACATGCATGGAATAATTCTGCAATACATACATGGGATTATTCTGCCACACATAATACACTGAATAATTCTATAACACATGCACGGCATAATTCTGCAACGCACCGAAACTATGCTAATCCATCGAGTCCTTCGCGCACCTGCCATTTCCTACAAACCAGCCTGTCTTTACCGCCTGACATTCAAAGAGAAATCTGCGCTTGTATACTGTTGAAATAATAACCCTCCTTGTTGCAGCTCCTCATCCAAACTCTTACCCTCCATCACGGCCATCAATATGTCCGTAAGACATTGCTCAACCAGTGCAAAACGCGCTATGATTCTTTCAACCTGACGGTACTCATCCCCACAACCGTATGCATTCAGAACGATATGCTCATGCTTCCCAAGGGATCTTCTGAGGTCACCAACGTCTTGCAAAGGTTTCTCGAAGATCCATCGACCACCGGAAGCGGCATTCACGAAACGGCAGCAAAGTTGTTGCAGGAAGACTGGTGGTGTCTCCGTAATGACATTTTTTAGCCTGGAGTATAACGCATATGCCTTTTTTAGATGGCGTGCACCATTCTCCACGCTGTAGTTCTCCTCCGTCTTACAGTGGAGTCTACATTCAATGGGTCAGAGCAGAATCAACCGAAAATCACTCACCGTTTCTTCACTCGTTCCTTTTCTTTCAACTGACGGCGATTCAACTCCTCACGCCGTTTTTCAAGAATTTTCGCTTTGTTCCTGTATAGTCCGTCAGTTCATTCCCATAATGGCATCAAATGTACTTCTCATAATATCGCTGGCATTTTGCCTTATTGGCTGCCACCAGCTCAGACTTTGTACAGTACAAGCGAGGCCGTGCCATAGCACGGACTCGTGTCGATGGTAAAGCTGGTAAAGGAGGGAGTTGTCACAGCACTGTGACAACTCCAAACCCCGAGCGGCAACGGGCGCTTAACATCAGTCAATCTTCATCGCAAGCTAGGACCTTGTTTGCTGGCCTGATAGCTTAGATATCTCGGATTCTAATAGAAGTACTATGTACCAACCTTCTCAGTCAAAATAGGCTCTTCATCTTCTTAGATGAAAAAGTGTGAAATTGTTTACCTTTCCGAACCCTTCAACTCGTGTTTGTACAAAGGTAGTCTTAGTATTACTTGCCTCGCGACTATCCATCCTCTCTGGTCATACCAATTGCTTCAACAACATAGAGCACACGCGATTTGCTGACATTCACCACCTCAGGAAGCCCTGAGACCTAGGATACAACTTGAACTTGAAGACTACCAGACCTCGGCGCGTAAGTACTTGATAACTTGGAATCGAAATCACTCGTTTTTAGATCATTAGACTGTATCTTACAGCCCTATATAACCTTCTAGAACTGCCCTACAGTCCCTACAGTACCGACCGAGCAGATCTCGAGCAGGCCTCAGGCCTCAGGTTCAGTCGAGGCTCGAGATTTGGGAACAATGTTGATAACGACTATTTTCTCAACATTCCCAAAGCCCAGCACTCATCTATGACTCGTTATTCTTGTATCTCAGACATCCCAGCACAGCAGCTACATCTGCCACCGTTAGCTTTTCGAATCTGTTCTCACGTGTTCGCCTTATGAAGTCACTCATTGCAGTCGTTCTGGTCAATCACCTTCTATTCAAACTTCTAGCTACAACACAACACAACTGGTACGACTCTTTTAGATTGGAATATGAAAACTAACTTGTCGATTCACTCACCAATTCAGTTCCTTCTGCCTTTCCTTCCCCCTTTCTTCGTCCTGCTCGTTGTCATCGTTTCACTGTTGTTCGGATCAGTCTTTGCCAGACGAATCCGCTTCCCGGTCACAATAAGGGATGCGTCGACTTCTTGACGGCCCCATTTGGTACCAATGTTGGTGGGGATGTCGGCCAATGGACCAGAACAATCAGCGGGCGTCTCAGCTAACGACGACTCAGTCGTCTCCCCCATGATAGGGTCTGGAAAGGTGTAGCTGTCGATTCGGAGCTCTCCCGCCTTCATCACTGCTGCAATGGCTTGAGCAGTGACTGATTCAGTAACAGCGGTCGAGCTTGGTGCCGGAATCGTGGTCGAACCGAGTGCATGAGCCAAGGAGCTTGTTGTGGTGACAGGAGCCCACTGATGGGGTGTCGACTCAAAGCCAGTGTGTTCGCCGAATATGTCTGTTTCTGGCCAAACGTCCTCCCAGCCTGTCGGCAGGCAGGATCTTTCTTCCGAACGGGATTCGTCAAGCCGGTTACTCTGCTCCAAATGACCTAGCGCCTCAACAAGCAAGTCCAGTTGCCCCCCTGCATCACCTGAAACGGCTGTGATGACCGGAGCATCATCAATACCCATTGAAATGCCACCACTAACATTCAATGCATCATCGACAATGTCTTCGTCATAAGCGGGAGGCTCCATGTCTCCCGCTGTCGCACCGGTTCTATAAGGTGGTGGCCCGAAGTCGCGACCACCAACTGTGGTAGAATCGTCGGACACAGTTGATGTCACTGGGACAAGAACCGCCTCGTTGCTTTCTGGCAGTGATTCACTTTCTCGGTGAGCTGTACAAAACATTAGTAAACAATTGTTTTCAATATTTTACGGAACTCACCTCGAACAGCTCTCAAATGGGTGCTCATGACGGAATAGAAGGCTCGACAGGCCTCAGGGTAGGCTTCTCCAATTGTCTGTGCAAATCCGTCTTCGCCCTCGTGAATTCTACAACAATTGGTCGCTGAAACTTCAAGTTTGAAGCGAGATGAACACTTACGCTGCCACGATTGGCCTCCCTTCTGCATCTGAACGGGCATAGGTGAGAGTGATGACGCCTCCAGTCAGCCGGTGAAATTGGCGCATCACGGCAGTCATCTTACTGTATAGGTTTTGTTCAACTCTATAATCGGGATGAGACCGTGGGATGAGACCGTATGCCAAACTATCACTCGTAGAAACGCTCACCTTTGCTGTTCAAGAGCCGACATTTGGTAAAAAGGATGAACACCACCCTGACATTGTGTCTCATCCGCCTCTTCAAGGCGTTGTTCTGCCGTCCTCGCCTGCTCATACTCGTCAAGGCGACGACGTAGCAAGGTCATTGCATTCTCGTACTCTGCAGCACTCAAAAGCAGATGGGCATTGGCCCGTACGGACATGAAAAGGCTGGCTTTCCCTGCTTTGGTGAGTACAATTTGTCCTTGCGCAGATATCACAATCGGGGGAGATTGCGATCCCGCTGCGACAGTGAGAAGACTATTCCAGGAAATCCAACGACTTACAAATAAACCGTGCCATTACGATGGCAATCGTATTGAAAATTGCCGTGTTAAACTCTTTGTCTGCATAGAATCAAGTCAGTCTATCCTATCACGTAGTGAGACACTTACTAGTACTTGGCAGAGTACAGGAACAGTCCTCAGCCAGAATGGGCTCGATGACTGCACAGCAGCGCTCAACTGTGGCAGCCTCACTAAGACTCTCGCTAATCCTCTCGTTGCTCAAGTGGTCAAAGCTCTCGCTGGCTTTGTTGAGAGCATAGATAGCCAACGTCGAGGCGAACTGAAAGGGTTCTATGACCACTCGAGATTTCATGTCGCGATCTGACACGATCAAATCGTGCAATACAGGCCTCCGAGTATTGGGTTTATGGTAAGGGATACCGTCGTTGTGGTCAGTAGTGGTCGCGGTGTCGGCCGAAATTGCTTGGGTGAGTAGTCGCCTCTCCTTCATCTTTTGATTGCTCGCCCAGTTATGAATTTGCTACAGGCAGATTAGCATTCGATTGCAATGGAATAAGTTTTGTGCCTTGTTTCTACGACCCATGTGAGTCAATTTGCTGTGCATGTCCGCTGCTGAGAGCGGAACAGGGCCAAAGTTGTTGTCGTGGGTAAACCGTTCATGGTATTTTGGTTGGGTTCTGGCGATCCAGACTGAGCGAGGTTGAGCCGGCGGCTTTGCTCGCCAACAAAGTTCTAGGAACTTCGTCTCTTCAGCGCTGAAAACGATTTTCGGCATTCTGGAGCAACAAGTTGACCGTCTTTTTAGTTTCATTTTGGTGTGACTGACGGTGCTTAAATATGGGGCCAATCGGGCGAACGGAGTATAGATGCGTGCATACGGTGAGATTGCCAGGCCATTGTGACGGGTAGAAAAACAGATCACGTAATGTTCTCAGGTTGAGCGCATTGCACTTGCAATCAGTAAACCCGGAAAGTAAGTCGTCGTTGCATCTCGTACAGTTTTGACCAACTTAATTGAGAATCAGTAGCTCGTACTTCACACTTCACACTCCTACTGCTACTTTCGCCATTGAACGTCCAGGCGTCGAGGCTCATCCCCATCTGGTTCCGGTCGTCCTTCCGCGGAATACTGCAATCTACAAGCCCAACCTTCCACGGAAAGCTCCGACGGTTGCAAATCCCAAAATTTGGACGATTGCCTTTACCCGATTCTTCCGCGTTTCAAGTTTGGAACCATCAAGACCGGCAGTGGACCAGGTGGACCACGACTCCCGAGCCAGCTCTACGGTTCTGATCAACCCAGATGCGCTTTGGTGTCACGACAGAACCGGTGCCGACCGGTGCTATTTAGGAAAGACCAACCGGATGTTTCAGTCATTCGTTCTTCATCCACTCTGCAGGTAAGTATGTCATCCAGCAGGTCCTCAGACTCAAGCATAGCTCCAGGCTATTGGCAAAGTCTTACTAGGTCTGTTTTTCCTCTCGACAAGCCTTTGCATCTCTCTCACCCAATCATCTTGAACCATATGGGTTTCTCGTCAACGTTATCGCTTATATGCTCATCTGATGCAACCGGTGTCTCCAAACATCTCTGCTCCATTTTCTTTGGCCCGTCAATCTGTCGTTTCATCCGTTCGGTTTATTTAACACAGTCCCAACCATTCCAACTAGTCGTAATTTCCGGAAATGGTCTGTTTTGGGCCTTTTATTCTGCTCGGTTTATCCTTCGCTTGGCTAAACTTTTTATTCTTCGCTTGGCTAAACTTTTTATGCAGCATGTAACAGCTCAACGGTACTCCCGGTGACGACGACTTCACTGTGTGGGTTAATATGCTCGGATTATGCTGCCTCCAGCGGAAGTCCGAGTGAGAACGTATAAATGGTACACAGTCCAGGCATGTGCACTTCAGTTGTCTCAATCATGACTACGACCAATGCAAATGATCCTTCTAACACTCCCCATACCGACAACGTTGTGCGGGAAGGTTTCGCCGTCATGCAAGTCTTCCGACGCTTTGCCGATCTTACCCGTGCCATCGAGAGTGAGTGCATACTTCACTAGTAGCAGCTGGTACTGAGTGTGTAGTGCTCGGTCCTTTCGAGAACATTGACGGCGAGAACCGACAGGCTCTGTCTGGACTGGCCATTGCTATACATGCGGTTGCCCAGCAGCTTGGTATGTACCGTCATGTTTTTGGTATGCTATGACTTAGTCTGCAGCAATGACGCGTGCCAGTGATCCCCAAGTCCTCAGTGGGAATCAAGGTGTTGCCGCCGCACCGAACCCTCCAGTCCTCAGTGGCAATCAAGGTGTTGCCGCCGCACCGAACCCTCCAGTCCTCAGTGGGAATCAAGGTGTTGCCGCCGCACCGATTAACCCTCCAGTCCTCAGTGGGAATCAAGGTACCGCTGCGGTGACAAGCGCCTCTCAGATGCCGACGGGTTTGTTTCCCTTTACAGATCCAACCATTGCACTGATATCTTACTAGTCGCTGATGATGATATTAGTGATTCATCTCAAGGAGAGTCGGACAGTGATGGTTAGTATTTCTCTGTGTTGTATAGCTACCTTCTAACTGTATGTGTAGCTGGACCAAGGGATTTTGATCGGGTCTTCCATCCCCCTGCTGACCCCGCCACCTTACGTCGACACTTTGCTGGAGCGCCAGAGGGGAGATATTATTTAGTTCCGCGTGGTAAGAGGTGCGGAATCTTCAAAACTAGGTTTGTGACTCGTTTTTGCAGTGTTTCTACCTGCTAGTTGGCAGGTATTTACTTGTTCCCAGTGCGGTGGCCGATTTGTATTCCCGCAACGTTCACGGCGCCATCAATCACAAGATGCGGCTTCGTGCAGCCCTCGTTGAGTACGAGAACGCCTGGGCTCAAGGACAGGTGTACGAACTGGCGGCATAATAATGTAATGTTGTTACTAAAGCGCCATACATTCAATACAATGTTTGTTCGATTTCGGTGTTGACTTCATATGAATAAGCGATGAGCACGGGAACAAATAGTATCTTTGGTATCAACCACCATGCCCCGTCCTTGTAAGTGGACTTCAGATGATCCAGACCATTTGAAGTCCAAGGCACAGCGTTTCTTTGAACGGTATGTCTCTGTAACTACAGCCTAGTGAAACAAACTTTCTTTCAGGCATCGCGAGGAGAGATGCGCTCAATCCAGGGAGTATTACCACCGTATTGGTAAAGCTCGCCGGAAACAACGAGCAGAGATACACAAAGCTGCTCGTGCTCAGCTGGCTCAGTCCGTGTGTCCCATTGTCTGCAAGTTTCCAGATCCTCCTCCTCCAATTGTTGTTCCTGCCCGTTTGATCACTACGAAGGGAGA
>QLOY01008416.1:0-12294 GCA_003313965.1 Megacollybia marginata
GGATACGAACATATTCCCTAAAGCTGACGTATATGTTCCAGCTGCAGTTGAGGAAGTTGCGACTGAACTTTTTGGTGACGATGCCTTTGCAATGAACGGGCTAACGCGGAGTATCTTCCGAGGACCCGTTCGCTCTATGATCCAGCGTGTCTGGAACAAGATACGTATTTCGTACCGGCGAGTGGAGAAGACCTTGCCCAAGAAACGCGAAGTAGCCCTTGCAGCTTTCCAAGGTACAAAATTTGCACGCCAAGCATCTACTAACAAGGTTTATACTAGAAATTGATAATGCTGGTGGCAACGTCACAAAAACCCAGGTCAAAAAAGCGATTCGCCTTGTTTCTGACTGGCAGAAGCAACTTCTCATATATGGCACGCCATCAAAGGAAGACGACGCAAATGAAATGCTGAGTGAGCTCAACCGCATGCTCACAGAGCTTGGTCTCAAGAAAGCTACCAAGACGGTCAATGGCAAACAGCCAGCACCAGCTAAAAAAAGTAAGCGACAATTCAACTAACAGATTGCGACTAACAAATATTCAGGGTTGATGAAAACAACCAAGTTCAAGTTCGCTGATCTTGCGAGCGAAGACGACCTGCTACAGCTCCAGAGGGAGTACGATGAATATTTCTCGATGGATGATGACGACGATGGCATTGAGCTTCCAGAGGGCCTGACTTTTGATCCTCGACAGTTTGACATGGAATCGGGTGATGCTGGTGTGGAGATCGAGAAAACCATGTCTCCCGATATGCTCAACAGTAGCCTTGGACTGTACCGAGGCCTACCGTTCCAATTCAAGAGTCACCGACATCAGCTTGGATGTAACGCCTGGGACTCCCCACATGCATTCGAAGATGTGGCGGCTCTGCTACCCAACAAGCTCCACTGGCACCAGTTGGCAGGTCTTCACTCGCTCGTTCGCAACACCTTTTACAGGCCACAAGGCTCGATGCTGATCGCGGATGAAGTTGGCCTCGGAAAGACAGCATTGGTGCTATCTTATGTCTCATACCTGAATCAGGCAGCGGAGCTACAGGATAAAGACCAACTTCGACTCCTCCCTTTGATCTGTGAGATTCTTTTCATCCTCCCTACGCATATTCAGACACTCCAACAGCATCGAACCCAAAACAGCTGGACGATTTTCCAAGTTACCCTCATCTCATTGTCGTTCCTGGAACGCTTCGAGGCCAGTGGGTCAATGAAATTAAAACTCTGTTCCGCCCCCGCTCAGTAGATATTTTCCTCTATGATTCCAAAAGGACTGGAAATACGAAGTTCTGGGAAAAAGATGCCCCGTTCATGCGCTCTCACCAGCTCAATCGGCATAAAATTATCTTAACCACCACATCGGTAAGTCAAGTCTCAAATCACATTTGTCTTCAAAATTGTGACGTTTTAACAGTCACTCCTCAACGATTACAGCCAGGTATACCTAGGACGGCATCCGAAAGGCAGTAAACTCCCTCCATGGGCACCACTTCCTGTGAAACCTAAAGGTCTAAAGAAGGGAACATTGTTCCATTGTGACTTTTTGTCTGTCACCCTTGATGAACTCCATGACTATAAGAACATTGGGGGTGTCAAGTACCATGCGGCGGTAGCCATTTGCTCGCGTGGCAAGTTCAAATTGGGCTTGACTGCAACGCCACTGATGACCACACCGAAAGTGAGTCGACAAAACTGATAATGAAGACTGAGATGAACCCTTTTTGTAGGATATCACTGCACTTGGGCATATCCTTCAAGTCCCAGCATTTCTGACTGAGGACGCACTAGACAGGGAAAAAGAAGGTATGAAGAACATTCGCCAAGCGAAACGAGAAAATGATGAGGATGCGTTGGTGACTGCCCAGCAAACACTCATCAAAGAGTTCAGGCGCATGTTTGTTGGGTCGCTGCTGAGGCGAACAATTGACAGTCATGACTGGAAGGGGGGAAGCCTTATTAATCTGCCACCTTGCATAGAGATTATGGGCCTCCTCAAGATGACCGCACGAGAAACCACCATCATACATGAAGCGGCGGAAAAAGTTAGGGACAGGTATGTGGAGAGAGTTCTCTGTTCTGTCGTTGTATCTAACTCTTTAAATCAGCATCAGCTGTATAAATGACACTGGTGTCATCCAGACAAAGGTACGCTTTCCTATCAGAACTGTATTGATCAATAAATTGAAATGAATGGCAGGGGTTTTACCTTGAGTATAGGCTCAACGCAACTTTTGCCAAGGCTGATGCTGCCTCGCCAACTCCGCGGGTGAAGACATTGGCTGATTGGGAGAAGATCAAGTCTACCAAAATGGATGTATGCGCTCGGCTTTGCCAGTACATGCTTCGGCGTGATGATGTTCCTGATGTGGAGTTTCTTGATGGAGTACCTCACTTTTCACGCATTCCCACTTCACCAGGGGGCATGCAAACTGACAAGATAGTGATTTCTTTAGAGTTCACCTCGTTACGACCGCTTTTACAAGATGTCAGTCCCACTATTGCTTGACGTTCGTGTCCATCTGATGTTATATAGGTTCTCCGCCTCTATGGAGTAGAATCTTTATACATTGACGGCGCGATGAGTTATGAGGCCAGGGACAAGATTGTCACTCGCTTCTGCCAGGATGACTCTTGTCGTGTTCTCATCATATCTCGTATTGGCTCAACAGGCCTGAATCTAGCACGAGCATGCAAAATGATTTTTATAGTACGCCTTTTTACCCCCGGTTGAATATGCTCTCATGAGTCTACCACAGAACCAGCCTTGGTCACAGCAAGATGTCGTGCAGTACAAAGGACGTGTTCATAGGCAGCCACAATCGAAAGTGGTTAAAGTGTATTACCTGCTGGCGGACAACTCGGCAGATTTGTTATTACATGTGATGGCTCATGGCAAAGCTGACATGCTTGGAGCGTTTCTGAATACCAAGGACGGACAAGGCAAATCGTTTTCCAGACAATGTTGATAGTAGCTAACGTACTCCATAGACATGCAGGCTCTCATCACCGGAACGTCTCTCGCTAATGTGCATGATGACGGTGATGACGACTATGACAATGGTGACGGTAATGATGACAAACCAGCGAAGAGGTTTCAAAGGAAAAAGAAATCCAAGGTGGACTCGCCGTCTCGAGGTGGGGACAATAGCAATATTGAATATTCTAGACACTGACCCTCCTACAGCGGCAAATGTGACTGTCTCTTCTGAAGGTGAGGATACTGGCAAGGTTCCTGTATCAAGGAAGAAGAAATTGACAGCTGTTCGTGAAGCGGACACAAATGAGGTTACCACCAATGATGATGATACTAGTGAACCAACAATGAGAAAACCATCGAAGAGATCCAAGGTCCACTCTCGAGGTGGGGACAATGGTGAGATTCTACACACTGACGCTTCCGTGCAAAGGCTGACTATGTCTGAAGGTGGGGATACTGACGAGGTTTCTGTCATCAACCCTTCATCAAAGAAGACAAAATCAAGCGCTGTTTGTGAACCTGACACAAGCGAGGTTACAGATGCCACTAAAATGATGTCCAAGCCTAGGAAGAAGAAGAAGAAATTGACGACTGCTGATGAAGAGGATACCAGTCAGGTTCCTGATGCCAATCCTTCCACCGTGGAAATGACCTTCAAGAGAAAGAGACCATCGATGAAAGTGAACACCAATGAGGTTCATACCCGAAAGACGGATACCAAGCATGCTAGAAAGCCCAGCGAGGGTGATTCAAATTCTGAGGCTGTGAAACGCCTGCGTCGCAGTTCACAGCCCACAATTTCCTCAAGTGCAGTGGTAGCAGTGTCCGTGGATCAACGTAGGTCAGTTGGATCTTCCAGTGGTACGTGTCGATGGCCTATGTCTTAGAATAATGACAAAATCTTTCTAGGGTACAATACTCCAATGACAACCGAAATGGACTCCGTAAAGGGTCTCGCAACGGATCAGGAAATGGATTATGGTGAGTGTTGTATCTTGCACGGTGAGATGGTATTGACATGCATGAAAGATAGTTGGGGACAGCCAGATGACGACGTTGTGATGTCCTCTCCAAAATCAACACGATCATCGAGAGGTAAGTCTACGTTTGCTTCAAACCTGAAACAGTACTGACATGAGCAAAGAAAGCTCTAGACATGCATCGGAGTTGGTGACAAGAGATGAGAATGTTTATGTTGACACGTCCTCAGACTCCTCACCGGAATCGACGGGATCACTTGGTTGTAAGTCTAACCTCAATTCAAATTGTGGCATTGGTTTAACCCCGTGGAATAGCGGTGAGGCAATTCCCTGAAGATGCAGACTCTTCTTCGATTAGGGTGGATACACGAATGGATTTTCGACAACTGCAGCAGCATTCGCGTGTAGGAGCACAGCCACAGTCTACTGGCACAGTGAAATCGTCTGTTGTTCAAAACACTCCATATAATGATCGTCATTCCCCTGCTGTCAACAGCAAAGCCATAAAGCCTCACAGAGAACCTCCACATCGGAACTCTAAACAGCCTTCACCTCCGCGTCATGAAGAGACCCATCAATCTTGTCGAGGGGAACCTCAATCAGGGCTGGCATTTCAACAATCAAAGCCTTCATCTCATCGAAGGGAACCCCAATCAGGGCTGGCTTTTCTTCGAAGGAACCAACAATCTTCATCACATAGTGAAGTTAACTCTCAGCAGCCCCAACAAGAGCCACGATCTTTGGATAATGATGTTTTCAATTTGGCAGTGGTACCTGAGCGCCAAAATGTGTTCAGCCGTCGATTGACAGACGTTAGGCCCAGTCTGAATCATCGTTTCAATCGAACGCGAATTCCAGAACCACCTCGACACCACCAGAGCTCTGATGATGACCCACAAGCTATGCGACCAAGTACGTTCCTTGGTATGGTTTCTTCTTGTTGACAATTCCCTAGGCAATCTTTTGAGTAGCTTCGAACTACCCAGTTTTCGCAATGCTGCCTCGATCGAGCATTCTGGGGTCCTCAGCCCGTTGTCACCAGCTAAACCTAGCAAGATAATGCAGACAAAGAAAGCGAGTAAAAGTAGAAGACGGTAGTTAAATTGTAATTTACTTGGTCAAAGCCGTGTAAGGGACTAGACTCTGTTGAATAGCCTGTCGTATTTACAAGAGTACTACAAGTGTTTCCAATATGATGTGCGCTGATCAAAGGTACCTCTCACGACATGCAGGTCAGTCGCTTTCTTGGCATTCGCCTTGGTGACTGTGATGTGGATGCCTGCACTGCTCTTTGTCGCAGCCTCTCCACCTCGGTGCAAGCTCATGGGCCCGATCCGCAGCTGATCAGCGGTCTCTTGTGAGGGAATCATGGTACCGTGCAATCGAGCCGAACGGAAAGACCTAAGCCAATCTTTAGTTGGAACAAGTGACAGTGAAACCTTACCACAAACAGTTGACTTCTGTTGCAATGCTGTAACCTTGTTCGGCTTCTATGAAATCGAATTCCTCAAGGCTCTCGTTCACTTCCTTTTCCAATTGCAGACTGACAGATGGACTTGCATCTCGGTCTCGATGCAAAACGGACAAGTAACCCATGCAGTTGAACAAATTGGCTCCGGTGAACCCGACCCGGTCGCAATACTTTGAAGCGTCCCGGATCTCATTGGCCACCGTGGGTTCAATTCTGCGTGTCGTTTCCAATATCAAATACGCACTCTGTTGAACCCATGTCAGTCTCTCCCATCATCTCTGTGAACGACCGCACCCACCTTGGCCTGGTTGAATAAAAACTTGATAGCTTCGCCATCATTCGCATGGATACCAGCATAATGAGCATAAGTGTCTCCTGGACGACCTCCCATGGAGATGCGACTGCCATGGGGAAACATGGACCGACCAGAGTCCCATGTCTGGAGGAGACCGCTCCTCCGGAGCGGTCTCACGTATTGGACTGCATTCAACTGAGCTGTCAGAACTTTGATGTCGGCGGGTTCAATCATGCCAAACGCGACAAAGTCTCTCTGTAGATGGGGGGTCAGCTTGGTAGGATTCTGTTCACACCACCCGCTCACTGTCCCTTGAGAATCTATGATATATATCACTTGTCGGTGACACCGACTCAGGATGGCTGGGTCAGATTGGATACGAGCGCTGAGGTTCAACACATCTGGCCGAACGATTCTGACCTCATTGACACTGAGAACAAATTCAGTCCAAGGGCACACGTCCGTCCTAGCAGCACCTACTTGTGTCTTGGAGCCATCACCCACTCTGCTTTTGACACGGAGGCTCCATCATAGGCCTCTACAAACTGCTGCTTCGCATCCTCATCACGGAAACGGGGTTCCAGCACCCGTTCTTGTACACACCGCTCTCCTTCTAGCAAATCACGGCAGATAGCACATCCCAACCTACCCTCCTTCCGCAAGGGCTGTTGGTCCAATCTCTCTCGGACCTTGGCCTTCTCACACCAAGCGTCCACGGTACATCGGAAGATGTCAGCCAGGTTCTGAACTCCCTCGTAGTGCACAAGCCGGCTCCCAGTCGTATCCTCAACCAGCTCTCGTACGTAGGCCTTGAGGGTCGGATAGAATCCAGCTGGGTCTTTGATCAGCTCTTTATCGACCTGGCATGGAAACCCAAAAGTGAGCAATGTCACCATCGTGACGCTGTTCAAGTCTCACCTGGTAACCCTTGCGCATCAAGCCAGGCAACAACCATGTCTGCCACGCATGCAAAAATGTGCTGCGAGTGAGCAGGAAAAACACTGCAGAAGGGTCTCCCTGATGGGCTACAAGCCAAGGGTGATATCGGAAGGCCTTGAGCAGATCTTTAGGATGGCTACGGCGGATGCGGTAGGGTGTCACCTACGAACATGAGTCAGCTGTCACCCATCGTGGCTGCAGACTTTACCTGTTCCAAGTACAATCTCGGCGTGCTTGCACTCCAAGTGCTTCGGATCTCTTCGGGTACCCATGAGTGCAGCAACTCTGACAGGCTGAAGTCCAAGCGATAATAACGGAACATTTGGTGGATGCTGACTTGGTCCGTAGTGCTGAGGAAGCCAGGACGAGCGATCTCCTCAATGCATTCCGACAGTCCGGTTTCCTAGCTTGACGTTAGACGAGCTTGATCAGCAGTGGGAAGTCTCACCTTCACGAGTTTTCGGAATTTTTCCGTCCTGGTTTGGGACCCAGGAATGTTTCTCAATGTTTGCAATACTTTCACAATAGCCGTGTGCACTGCGCTCGTCTTCAACTGCCTGGCCTAAGGTTCTCATAATCAGCCCATTGAACCTGCCCAGTATGCCGATTGCTCTCACCGGACTGATGATATGGTGCTGAAGGCTCACTACCGCCTCTTGAAGGAGCTCAGTCTCATTCCCAGCTTGGTTTGTACCTTCCTCGATTGGCTCGTCCAATCTGGACCACTCAAGCACACTATCTTCAGCAAACACATTTCGCTGCTCGCCACGTTTCTGTTAACCATCAATTCTGTGGCTGTCAACGAATGTGGACCATACGCAATACCTTGAATTGCTCATGCAATGCCTTCAGCGCTAGCCGGGCTAGTTCTTCTTGTTCCATCCCCACATCTTCCACCACTGTAAAGAACGTTACCAGCAGGAGTTCCCATCCGACACATTCCAACCCAGTCACACCCACGCAGTCCTCAAGGTACGATAGGATGGTGTTGAGCTAAAAATCAGCAGAGTCTACTGGCAAAAGTGGCGAGCTCACCTGTGAGTCATTTTCTAGCCATTGTTCTGTCCACTTGGACCGACAGATTTCACTGGCCTGCCGGCCTCGCTCGTTCAAAAGCTCTCCTAACACTGGTGCTGCCAATTCGGCCACGTCTGGTGGATACCGTTGCACCACAATCGAACTGCTTGCTACCATGTTGTGTGAAAACACACGAAAACACGTGTGGACAATCCATTATCTGGCAAACGGGTTTCGGAAATCAGGAACCGGAGCGGTTGACATCCGCTCAATCGCCGCATCGACGGTGAGACATCAGCTGATCACACCTTTGTTGCTTTCAACCATGTGGAACGCTATCGATTGGGGGTAAGTGCTACTCTGGTTTTCAATCAAAAAGTGACCTTACCAGCATGGGTTATGGACTCTACAGAACACCAACCATAGGTGCACAACCAAAACCATCCATCATCTCTCGTTTGAAGATCCCGCTGGATGTTCTTCTCGAGATTGGCAATCGGACCGTTGAAGATCAGCAGACGGTGTCACGCCTAATGCGCACATGCACCACGCTCTATCACTGGTACGTGGTGCAATTGAACTCTGTGTAGCTAACAGTGTTCATGCATAGTTACGAAAAAGTCCTCTACCGCTCTGTCTACCTACGCAACCCTGATGCGTTCACCTCCTTCCGCGCTGCCATTCAAAGCAAGGGAGTGCACTTTGTTGAAAACCACCTTGTACGATTGTTCCTGACCGGATCCGATGTTCCGAGCACAGACATAGTGTCAGTACTCGAGGTAGCTCGAAACGTTCGATACCTGGCCCTGTGGGTCAATCCCACCGCTGAAATATTCCATTGCCTCACAGAACATGACTTTCCTGGACTCCGCCACTTCTCCTGTCTTGGTGGGTACGTTCACCCTCGCTTGTACCCAGATCCCAACAGGACACCGCGCATTTTTACGCATATCACTTCACTCAGTGTTTTGGTACACAACACCCTCACTTTTTATGATGAAGACGATGAGCCGGGTTACGACCTCACCAGCATGACCTGCCTGAAACAACTGGTGATTCAGTTTGACAATCGAACCACTGTTCTTGCGGACTCTTTCCTCTCCTGTGCACAGGAGGATGATTGGCAAGGTCTTCACCGGATGTACACCACCGCTCCTGAACTGGAGCTCATCATGCTTGATATGGATGACACTCCTACGATGGCGGATTATCATCAGCTACGCCACGATGAAGTACCTGTTGTCTTTGTTGACTTTTTAGCTCCTGGTCAACAGATGCCGCAGCGTCCAAACTCCCCAAAGGAAGAAGACGGCGAACAGGACAAGGACAGTGAAGAGGCCAAAGACAGTGAAGAGGACTGTGAAGAGAATGAGGATTGTGAAGAGGAGGATAGTGATCGGGAAGCGATGGATGCTCCCATTCTCTGGCTACCAGTGGGTCGTAAAGATTGGGAGCTCTGGGAGCTAGCTGAGGCCTTTTTGGAAGTGGCAGAGGAGAGCAATTGGTAGCCACCGTTTTTCTAGAACTATACACCTATAGAAAAAAAAGGAGATTCTCTGATTCTCTGCGGGATGGTGACTGCCAGGGAACGCAACGGGTTCTTCCCATTGCTCCACAGCCTGCAGGCCAGGCCCTTATTGCATGATCCATCCCTGTACTGAGAATTGACCTCTGTGTACACCATAGACCTCGGAAACGGGAGAACGCAACGGGTTCTGCCCGTTGCTCCAAAGCTTCAACAGTGGAAAAGTGGTGGCCTTTGATGAATTGCATTGTATCTACAGTCATGGAACCAGTCAGTACACAACTAATTTGCAGCTACACACTTACAGTGACGCGCGTTTTTCATGCGTTTTAGCAGTTGAACGACGGCGTGAGCGCAAATCCGTTCCCAACCTCGGCACTGCCCGTCATGTTTGTCAGAGACCGAGACAAGCTGGGTATACACCCAAAGCAAGTCGTGGCCGGCCTCCACGAACGATTCTAGGGGAGGAGGTGGAAGTAGCAGAGAAAGACATCGAGTCACATGTATTGACAGCGGATGGATCAATACACGTCACTTAACTATGTTACCATACAGTAATGTACTCTGTATAGTAAGTACAGTAATGTACTCTGTATAGTAAGTACAGTAATGTACTCTGTATAGCGAGTACAGTAATGTTAGTTTGTTAGTCGGCGACACGCTGTAGAGTGATTTCCGAACGGCTTACCATATTCAGAATACAGCCGTCGCACAAAACCATAAAAAGAATCATAAAAATAATCTGCTGGTGATAGCCAACACCCATCCAAAATCCAAAATCCTCTTCCTTGCCCAGTCGTTCAGCGCTAAATCCCGAACGCCGTCGTTCTCTGTTAGTGAGAGAAACTCGACATCCTGAGACATCTCCATCTCAAGTTCCTTCTCCATCTCCTGAAGCTCAAGAACGCTAGAGCTTGAGCGGGCGAACGGGTGGTGGACACGTCAGACAAGTCCGGGAACGACATGAAGAGAGCAGGTGAGAGTTGTCTCTCGAACCCGCGAAGGGAAGGGGGGCTGAAGTGGACCTATCGTTGTTTTTGGTGGCAAGGATTGCTTGGGAGGGGGACACGTCAGACAAGTCCGGGAACGACATGAAGAGAGCAGGTGAGAATTGTCTCTCGAACCCGCGAAGGGAAGGGGAAGCTGAAGGGGACCTATCGTCGTTTTTGGTGGCAAGGATTGCTTGGGAGGGGGACACGTCAGGCAAGTCCGGGAACGACATGAAGAGAGCAGGCGAGAGTTGTCTCTCGAACCCGCGAAGGGAAGGGGGAGCTGAAGGGGACCTATCGTCGTATTTGGTGGCAAGATTTGCTTGGGAGATATGCTCTCCCAATTTGATATACCGCCGCAACCAAGCGTTCTCGACGAGTGAGGAGAACCTCGTCGATGCTTCCCTCTGCCAAATCGAGAAAGTTCTCGACGGAGTTCTCGAACGGTGATCCTGGTTTCGCAGTCGTCGTTCGTAAAATCTATGCCCCCCCAACGCTTGTGGATTCTCCTTCGTGCGGCTCAGGAGCCACTCAGTTCGACAATTTCAACATGTAGATTAGAAACCGGCCCACATCTTGTTGTGCTCGTTCTCGTGTATCGCGATCTTGTTGGAAGGGTCACGTCCACCTCCTAGATAGAGCGGAGATTCACGGAGACAGAAACTACAATACCTGGTGCGATTGGGATCGTGGTCCCTGTAGACACCAATTCAGCGAAAGAAGTAGGATGGGATGAGGTGACGGTAGGAATCGAGTTCGTGGAACGAGTGGGGATAGTTCAGACGGCAGAGACAGAGATCATATGTCTGAAATGTCGGTATGCAGTTAAAGCCAGCGAAGTCGTGGTCGCAGTAGAAGATAAGGAGGTAGCGTTGTTGATCATGTAGTCCATCGGATCCAGAATTTGAGATGCCTGAGTCCAAAACGGATGCGTCTCGACTTGCGCCATATGAGCGAACGCAATCCGGCCAGCAAAAGTACGTTCACCTGAAGAGTTGTTAGTAGACTGCGAAGATGGTGAGAAGAACTTACGAGGAGTGCTTTAGAAGCGATTTGGTCGACCTCGTCATCGGCGCCGCAACATTCCCTGTACAAATATTCACATCTGACATGGCCCACCATTCCTCGAGGAAAGAGATGGCGCTCTTCTCACAACCTTCCATCGCCTCGCCTTCTCCCGTTCCTCAGACGCATGCTTCTCTTCTTTAAGCATCGAAGAACTCGGCGGTTGTATCTGAAGATGATACACAAAATCAGACGCCAGCCCAGCGGTGATTTTAGTCGTCCATCGAGGAATCAGGGATTGTTCCTTCGTTGTTGATGCCCTTTCTGGGTATGGGGAGCAGAATAGCGTTGGAGGTCAAGACCGGTGTTGTGGCAAGTAGCACAAAGTCTAAACAATGATGAGAACCATTTTGTTACGACCCTAAAGCCTTACCTTGAAGGCTGTCGCATCACACTCTGTCGGTGTTTCGACTCTGGTAGCCTGCAGAACCCAATCAGGCAAGCAAAAACGGACGAACGAAACTTACCTCGTCGATGGAAGAAAGAGGGTTAATAAGCACGTGCCTTAACCTCGGCCAAGAAGACTGGTAGGTCGTTTCAAAGGCTGGATGACCTTGTCAAGCGGGCGTAGGACGCGATGTATACTCCAATAGTTACAGACACCTTCCGAGATGTATATCTCGGTATGGTTCCACAAACGAAGGGACAACGCCAGAGTAGTAATAAACCGACAGAGACCTCCTAGTTCTTTGAGGTCTGTAACGTGGTTAGTCAGACCAGCGAAAGGAGGGAGAACGTACCGGAAATATGAGGTTAGGAACCACCCTTCACGTAGTAATAAACCGACAGAGACCGACCCGCGAAATGACGGAAGGCCTCAATTCGAGATCCGATACCATAGTTTGGGGCTGAGACATTTGAACATGGGTTTAGGAACGGGTTCTGCCCGTTCCGCCAAAGCCTGCAGGCCAGGCCCATTGTTCAAGTAAGTTTTTCAGCCTGTTGATGCGGAGTCGGTTTTGATACTAGCGCAGGCTGTCGGTGTTATCCACCATCACATCTGAGGCTCAGACAAACCGGGTATACACCCAAGGTAAGTCA
>QLOY01008417.1:0-14767 GCA_003313965.1 Megacollybia marginata
ATCCATGAAAATTTCTGGTGTGTTATAAGCATCAATGTTCTGCAGTACAACATTAACTCAAACTATCAACAGAGGTTTTAGACCTATGTGTGCGGAAATTTGATGTAACATTCAAACTGTCAAGTCCAACAAGTCTAGCAGTCTGCGTCAATAATGCTCAAGTTGATACTACAGCTGCTAACTTGCATTCATATCAGATCTGACTTTCTATTCTGCAGGCATGGAAATGTTATTGTTGAACTTCATAGCAGAGTAATATTGGGTGACTGTTTCCAGTCAACTCTGGTATTACTGTACCATTTCGAGCAGTTCGGCAGCCACTGTGACCTGTGACACGCTGTCCAAACTGGAGTGCCCGGCAGATGGCCTTGGGACCTGTGACCTGCCAAAATTTTCGGCAGGTCAATAGAATTACAGCATAAATACACCATTATAAGTACAGTATACAAGCAGTGTGAACATTGACCATTGAAATACTTAACAGGTCATGGGAAGCAAACACTATATTAAGCAGGAAACCTAAATGCAAGCCGTCAAACAGAAATAGATTCGTGCATCACTGGAGGGCCTAGAAAGCAACAGAGACACAAAATCACATTTCATAATTGTTTTCCACTCAAAAGCAAGATATATATAGGTGTGACCACCTATCTGAACCATCCGGCAGAACCCTATGTGACCTGTAACCACCATGAAATTTCGGCAAACTATTTTGAGTGTGACACGTGACCTGCCGAACTGCTCGAAATGGTACAGTATCTCCTGAAGATCGAGGCCCTGCAAGTATGAGAAAGAACAAAAATCTATGGATATATCTGGAAGCACAATTTGACCATGACCGGGCAAGTGATTGACATATCTTATGTTTTTTTGCTAACTACATACTAGTTTGAAAAACGAACTGGGATTGAATCTCCACTCCGAAAAACAGCAGGCAAACGAAAGGCATCTACTCTTCCAACAACAGACATCATATCCATCTCAAAGCGGCCTCGAACAGATGTTCCTACCTTGGGTATACTTTATTGTGCTATCATTTCCTATGCCTAATCCACATTGCAGGCACTAGCCAGATCAGATCATTTGTCCCTAGTGTTCTCCCATCTAACACTGTAACATCAGTTGTGTTATTGCCAGCTGTGATTACGACTTCAGATGACAGTGGTCAGGTTGAGATTGAATGGAAAACACATACCGAAATTGAATTAATACATGGGGCCATTGCAGATACCTGCTTTTCACATGGCCAAACAAAGATGGCTTACAAGGTCAGTTAGTTATGCACCTTTAATAGCAGTCTGATTCACTTACCTAGATTACACTCAAACATTCTGAAAATGGTGAAGATTCAATCAAAGTTGCTAAGCGCTATTATCAGGTTGGCCGTGGGCGCCATCAAGTTTCATTAGAGGAGAATACAAGGGAGCTTACCAAGGAGGTCATCCGACAAGGGCAACTGGCTTGGTTCTTCAACGCATTCAGGGAGCATGTGGATGAAATGGGCTTCCTCGATTATTTTGAAGGCAAGATTTAGTTTTATCTTTACACTTCCATTGAACTTAAAACTTACCCTACTCAGAGTTTCAAGTCAGTCAACCGCAACTTGTCCAGGAGGTTGTTACCATGGATAGGCCACCCTCTAAGGCAGCTGAGGTTTCTGGCAGTTACAACTACAATGATGAAGACAACTCTGGTTCTATCACTTGGATGTTAGATGATCAATGTAGCTCTACAGTCACGCGGTATTGTGGAACTCTGGTGTTTCCAGTGGCTGAAGGCAAGCATGCAACGACATTGGGTGCATTCCAGCACTTTAGTTACCTGGAAAGCAACAAACAGATTGTGTTTGTTGATCTGCAAAGTATGTGATTATCTTCACTCACCAGATCTGTCATAATATTAATTCTAGCATCTGAAAGTTGGGATTCATTAAATCGTGCACCAGTTCTCTTTGATGTAATGACTCACACAACTGACAGGTATGTATTTGTCTTCCTTTCGTAGACTCTGATACTCATTCCAGGCAATAGAAATGCCGGTGTTGGAGATCATGGCAAGGAGGGCCTTCAGAAATTTGAGTTGCTACATCGGTGCAACCACCTATGCAAGAGGCTAGAATTGGACACCCTTACCAAGCGACGTGCCAGCCAGACAGTCGACGATGACTTTGAAGACTCTTCTGAGCAAGACTGAGAACACATTAGAATGCTGTATAAATCATCTATATAGACAACTGAGACTCATACACCTTTTTAAATTGTTCGATCTTCTGATGTTCAGAAATTGGCGAACTCAACTAGAATGAGGTGTTGGATTGGAGGAGAGAACACTCATTGAATCGGTAAAAGTTTGCAGAATGATGTCATTAGTACTAGGGGAACGTCTGGGAAGAATGGTACGAAAGGTTAACCAAATGAACAGAAGAATAGAGAGGCCCACACTCTGTTGGCTGCCAAAGCAAGGAAGAGAAAACATACTCTACCAGCAATACCTTCCAAGACCACAAACTTGGACAGATCAATCAGGAGGCATTGATGGCGAGTGACAATTCCATAGGTAACTTGGGGGAACAACACTTGTGATGATAAGAACACAATGTAACAGAAGCTGAAAATTCTTCATTCCTTGTGCAATGCACATATGAGTAGGTAACGAAATGTGAAAAAGAGAAAGAACTTACCATGTATCCAAATGTACCAAGTTACTTGCAGCAATGGCAAAGAGCGGATGACTCACATGTAATATAGTGACAATGAGTCACATGCCAAATTCAACCGCGACCAATCCGCTTACCGTACTACATTGAGAAACATCCACAAATCATGGAGACAGGGGAGGCTGGGACGATACGTTACGAGTGGGATTTATTTTTGTCAGGCTTGCCAGGATTGTCGGTGTTGTTACCGTCATCGGAGCGTTACAAGTGTGAAGGTTTGTTTGGTACCAGTTCTCATGGACTCCTCATGTCTAGATCACAGAGACAGTCCACGAGTTTCAAGATGTTGAGCAGATTGATGACGGGTAAGCTTTAGGGACGAAGGTGAAGCAAACGTGCACTTTGCAAGACTACTACAGTTTTCTCACTGGACTCTTGCTCATATTTGTGAGTTGCGGTGTGAATATCGGTTGTAAAGTTTTGCGTAGTGCAGATTCCATGGAATTCCAAAGAACATGCTGAAGCTAGTGCAGTAACTTGTGCAGTGACCTGCTGCGTATTTGTTAGTATGATGGGATTCTGCTCTGCCAAGCGTGAAGCGAACCTGGATGAAAACACGACACTTGTTATCAGTCTCCACGAGCTTGCGTGATAGGATTGCCCAAATGTATTGAGAATTTGATGTTTCCTTCAGTACATCCAGGCCAGATAACTGTTGGCAAGACAACTACGGCAAAAGGGGCAGTCCAAAGTGGCACTGCAATAATCTAGCAGAACGATACACAGTCAGTAATGCTAAATAGAGTAAGACGGAAGTAATGCAAGTTATTGAATGTACAAACCGTCTTCAGGGTATTGGATAAACCACTGAAGACGCACGTGACTGGGAAGAGAAAAGTATCTACAAGTCCATAATCGAAGAAGTAGACCTTGTAACTGTACAGTATGGTCCAACACACCCCCTCAAGGGTGAAGTGAAGCGATAAGGAATGTAGTTGTATCAAGAAAGTAGCATGTCTTGGGTTATTTGATTTGTAGTGGTTGGAACTGATAGTCCAAGTGCTCGAGAGTGTCGAAGGTGGAGTGGTAAAGGCAACGATTTGGTGAATATGTCCGCCGTCATGTCTTCTGTAGGTATCCAATGAACCGCAATTGTACCATCACTGACATGATCGCGTATGAAGTGGTAGCATATGTCGATATGTTTGGCTCAGTTCGAGACAATGTTTGACTTTGTCATTGATATTGCACTATCACTGTCAGACAAGAACATGAATGGACGAGGAAATGGTAGGTCTATTGTCTGGCAAAAGAGCTTGATCCACAGGGCTTCCTTGGATGCATGAGTAATTGCCATGTATTCGGCTTTGGCAGATGAGAGCGCAGTCGCTTTCTGCTTGGAACTGGACCAGGAGATCAGTCCAGAGTACATAAAGAAAGCATAGCTGGATATGCTCTTCCTGTCCTGCTCGTTGGTGGCCCAGTCCGCATCGGAGTATGCAACAGGATCATTGCAAGCAGCGTTCCCATACTCCAATTTCCAATCTCGTGTACCTGAAAGATAGCGAAGGACACCCTTGGTGGCTAATAGAGTGGCACGAGTTGGTGATGCATTCCATTGCACGAGTGCCACAACAGAGTATGCTATGTCTGGTCGTGTCCAGGACGCAATATAGAGTAGAGATCCAACAATGCGCTGGTAGGTGCTAGTGATGATCTGCGGATCGTTGTATCCCGGCAACACATTCGTTGGGACTGGATGTTCAGCAACATGTCGAGAACGAAGCGGTATGTCCTGTACATGAGCGGATGATAGGTTGTGAGTGGCAAGTAACTCATCAATGAATGGGCCCTGCGAGAGCTTAAGTATTCCCTTCAGTCTGTCATACTCAACGGTAATGCCAAGGAATAGACGAATGGGTCCAAGGTCATTCACAGCAAAGTGTCGGTTGAGGTATGTGATGAAGTATGCATAGAGCTGAGGGGAATTGGTGACCGCAGCACCATCATCGACATGGATAGGGAGTATCATCCTCAAGGGAGATCCATCAGATGGCATTGGTATGCTTGAATCTGGTGGGGTAGACCAAGTGCCGTAGAACACCCTGTGGTCGATTTCGCAACGGCGTAGTCCAAACTCTTCAAGAATGGGTCGGAGAGTATCGTACCAGGCTCTACCAGCTTGATGGAGGCCATAGAGGGCTTTGCGAAGGCATAGTACGGTCTCTTTGTTGGGTTCTGGGAAGTGAGGTATTTGTGAACAATATACCTCTTCCGCTAGATCGGCATTGAGGAAAGCTGTTTTGACATCGAAAGTGTAGATGAACCAATGCCGCGATGCAGCATACGCGAGCACGATACGGATGCTGGTAGCTTTAGCAACGGCAGAGTACGTTTCACCATGATCTAACGTTCCTTGCAAATTCCCCAAGACAACGACTCTTGCCTTCTCATTCACAATCTCCCCAACAGGTCCAAACTTGTACGCGTACACCCACATGAGCGGAATAGCTTTCCGGCCTGGTGGAAGATGAGGCACACATTCGAACACACCTTTCTCGGTTAAGCTGCAAACCTCAGCACCCATGGCGGTCTCCCATTTTAACCAATCAGAACGCAATTTGGCGAGTTTCATGGACGCCGGAGGCTGGTTGTCCTGGTGAGAGGACATGTCGTTCAGTGTCGCATAGGCAATGGCGAGGGGGATCATGTCAAGATTGGGGAATGTTGGAACCAAGCTGTCACCCAGCAAACCCTCAGCAATAGCAAGTGCAGTGTAATCTGTGATGTAGTCGACCGACGGAGGTAGAGAACTGGCATCAGGAGGGGTAGGATGGAGCTGTAGGACTTTGTCGTGTTTCCGCTGTATTTCTTCATGGTATTGCGTCCCCTTCTTTGTTGGTAGTGGAACCCGAGCAGAACGCCGGAGGGGTCGGGGTCCTTCAGGAATGGGGACCGGAGTACTAGTGACACGATGTTTGGCACCCAAATGACCCTTAGATGATTCATCAAAGACAACATCATTGCTGAAACGGTATTTGCCATTCAGATCAACGCATCCCCACCCAACTCAGTCCTCTTCATACCCAATGAAGATAGCTTCGTACCGCATGTTGGAACCCTTCCCCCGTATCTCAGCCGGTTCAATGGGATAGGCTCAGCATCCCCATACCCGTAAGTGGGATAAATTTGGTTTGTGGCCCAACATGACCTCGTATGGTGTCTGGTTTTTGGGAAGGGTAGAAGTAGGAAGTCGACGTCGTAGGTATCCAGCAGTGAGTACGGCGTAGGGCCAGTAGGAAGGTGGTAGATCAGAACCCGCAATCAGAGCCCGTGCCGTGTCTTCGATGGTGTGTACGAATCGTTCTGATTTGCCATTCTGTTGATGAGCATAAGGAACGGACTGCTGCACCACAATCCCCTTCTCTGCAAGATGTTTCCCCATTACACCTTCTACCAGCTCCTTAGCACCATCCATCCTCAGGGTCTTCACCCTACAGCCTGACTGACGTTCCCAACGGGCTTCTACGGATAGATAGAAGCGAAATGCTTGGTCTCTTGTCTGTAGGCATTCGACAACGGCATCGTTGGAATAGTCATCAAGTGCCACAATGAAGTAGCGTTCAGCCCGTGTCCCTTGAACTGGAAAAGGACCACAAATATCCAGATGGATGAGAGCTAATAACGCGTTTGCTCGATGTGCATTGTGGTTGTATGGTGCCCGTGGGACTTTGCCGAGTATGCATGCGACACATCTAACGTGCGTAGTCTTCTGGTTCCACTGCACCCCCTCAACTGATGATCCGTTGAGGACAGACTTGGTCCGATCGATTCCTGGGTGAGCAAGACGCTCATGCCAGAGGCCATAGTCTGGTTCCCGAGGTGTAAAAGATACGTACGCCAGCGCTTTCGAAGGTTTGGAGGGGTCAGAAGGAATCTGGCATGGAGGAGGAAGAAATTTGCACTTTAGGAAGGCCAAGCAGCCACGGAGCGTGGCACGAAAATAACGTCCAGCGAGAGACGCAATACCCGCTGGGAGATGTATTCTGGCATACCTGTCCAGATCGAAACTGATAGGCATGTTTGATTCAAGGAAGGCTTCAATGGACAATAGATTCATTGCCGCGTCGGGAGCGTGTAGACAGTCATGTAGAGATAGGATCACAGACTGTGTTCGCCCATGCTCGTTTTCAATATCGACTTCCAGTTTGATGAGTCCCTGAGCCTTAGTTCGTAGGATACCACTGCTCGCCGTGCTGACCTCTAGAGACTGATCTGAACGGTAGGTCCAGAACAGGTTGCGATCTTTGATAATATGATGGGTGCACGCAGAGTCGAGTAGTGCTTGGAAAACCATTTGAACCTCACGGAGAAGTGCGGGATCTCCAGTTAGGAAGGCCATTGCCGGTAAATCGATGAACATGGATGCTGGATAACAATCCACTCCCCCATAGGCGGAATCAATTTCATTTTCACCCAAAGTAACAGTGTAGGTAACATTATCGCTCGTGGCCTGATCATCCTGACTGTCTTCCTCTACATGAGTTTCCAGCGAGGGTGCCGCGACAAGAGCTTTTGGTCGAATAGACACCGGTTTGGATTCCTGCCTATTTTCATCCGAACGTCGTGTTCCTTGTCTGTGATTGTGTTCACAGTGATCATATCCACAGAAAGAGCAGCGGATATGCCCCTTCTGTCGACAATCATCACAGACTTTAGGTGAGGTTGTCTGGGAGGTGCGGCGGTCACGGTCACAGTCGCGCTCACGATGGGGTTGAGATTGTGAGATAGAGCGAGATGCCTGCTCGATGGATTTAGATGTGACGAAAACCCTCATTTCGCGGGATGCTATATGGAAAAACCCATTGAGCCAGTCGTCAGTGATGAGACCTTGATCAGTGGCTTCGAGCACTCGAGTTTGTAAGTGTTGCCACGGAGTGAGATGCATAGGGCCGTTCATGACAAACTGAATAGCAGCATCGGTCGGTGTGTATGGGTATCTGCAACGTCAGAGTGTGTCGATTCCCTCTTTCCATTTGACAATGTACTTCTCAACCGTGGCGAGTCCCCCAGTATGGAAAGTATTCCAGAGTGATACTCGGTGGACCAGACCATCGGTGTAATCACAAGCGGAATATCTGGCCCCCAGTATAGCATAGATTTCACAAGCTGGAGTTCTATTCACAGCGATGTCGGATGCAGGAGGAATCGTGGCTGCAGGTGCGTCACCAAGTCGAGCGGTCAGGATTTGTAATACCGAAGCATCCACCTTCCAGAAGTTCATATACTGACGGTAGTGTAGCGGGTAGTCAGGATGATTCCGGTCTGTAGGGAGTGGAGGTGGGTAGATCGGGCGTAGAAGGGGATCATCAGTGGGCATATCATATACATGACCCATGGCTCCAATTGCTCGAATCACGTTGATAACTCCATTATTCCATCCAGTCCAGTCCTTGGCCTCGGAGAGTATGGGGATCAAGGAGAGAGAAGAAGATGATATAGTAGTCGAAGTAATTCTATCAGAACCATATGGATTCAAATCTTGAGCTGGCGCTTGATAATAAGCAGGGTAGTAAGGTACGTTATGATTAAAGTGTGGTCCCAAAAATTGTGCATTTTGTCCAATACCCTGTGGGTAAACAGGAATCGGATGCACCATAGGTGGGGGTATAATCAGATTGGGAATATACCCGCCGCCTGGCGCATTAGCTCCCACACCAGCACCGTGAACAAGAGGTGGTGGTGGGAGGGCTAACGGAGCACCAGCACGTACATAACGTGGTGGTCGTGGTCGTGGAGGAGGTGCAGGGGGCATATTGCGCCCTTGACCATCCACAGGAGGAGGAACATTAACAGTATTTAATGGAAATGGTACAGTAATATCAATATCCGTGACCGTATGGGGCCAGGGAGGAACAGTATAATGAGGAAAATGAATAATCGGGCCAAACGGAGGATTTCCAGTGGTAGCATTAGCTGCATGCGGAATCTCTGGGGCCTGTGCAAAAAGAACAGAAGCACGACCAGCATCAAGATTGCCCGGGACCACCGGAAGAGGGTGTCGAGGGTTCGTGTTAACATTATGAAAAGTGCTATGTACGAATGAAGAATTGGCGTTTGGAAAGCTTTGTTCGCCAGTGGGATAAATATTGGAATTTGGGAAAAGAAAAGACGTGTTAAGAGGACGATCCTCACGTCGTTCAAAAGAAGTATTAAGCGTGTTATTTTGACTTTGTTCACGCTGAGAATTCATAATGGAAACAAGACCAGAATAATGTTGGTCCCGCGGAGGAACAGCAGGAGGTAAAGAAGTAGTAGTATGAATAGATCCCCGAGAACTCACCCGAGACTGGATCGAACGGAGCGAACGGCCTGGAGTACCATGGAAGGAGGAATCGCAATGTGAAAACATCAAATGGAGGTCGTGCGTCGTGATCGGCAAGTGGTGAAAAATTGGGTGATCTGATCAGATAAAATGATAAGCAGTGAAAATCGTCTCGATTCGGAAAAAGGGCTTTTCTCGTTATGAAAAACTCGTCGTCTGGCCGTCTAAAGGCCCATAACCTGTTGGCGAGACAACTACGGCAAAAGGGGCAGTCCAAAGTGGCACTGCAATAATCTAGCAGAACGATACACAGTCAGTAATGTGTCTTCAGGGTATCGGATAAACCACTCTATTACCTAGCAGAACGATACACAGTCAGTAATGCTAAATAGAGTAAGACGGAAGTAATGCAAGTTATTGAATGTACGAACCGTCTTCAGGGTATCAGATAAACCACTGAAGACGCACGTGACTGGGAAGAGAAAAGTATCTACAAGTCCATAATCGAAGAAGTAGACCTTGTAACTGTACAGTATGGTCCAACAATAACATAATCAGAACAATCACTGGGCCACGGTTGAGCGTTAACGGTTAAAACATTACCTAGTCTAACTTAAATAACCAACAGGATACCGATCAATATCTGAACTCTGGAACTTGGCATCGGTCACATCCTCAATGCAATCAGAATAACTACTGAGACGGGGGCGCTTGTTTTGAACAGCTTCTATTTCAGTCTTCAGTCCTTTATTTCATCGAGTTCTATCTCCGTCTGAGTGCGACACTTAGCCAGTGACGACGGAACAGGCAAATCGACGTACTGCATAGGCGTTGTACTGTGCCAAAATATCCGACTCCGTGGTCACTTTGCCAATACTTGATGAACTAGCGACTCGGACGTCACGAGACAAATGTTTATCAGAGACACCAGAGGGACGAAAGGTATCTTTTTGATTCAATTCAACACGGCTCGTGTGTCGAGAATTCAATACGAAGAGAAGGACGTTTCCATATCTGAGGTGATAGTGGGCAAACTGAACACTTTGTAATGAAGAGCTTACAGCGGTCCAGACGTGAATCCCCTACAACGGTTCAACAGAGTATATGGCGACAATGAACGACTCACGATATTGTATACATAGTGGTGGTTTTGAACACTCCGTAGAAAATCCAATACATCAACATATTGACCGCAATGACCGTTCCCGTTTCGACTGAGTGAAGGATTAATCGAGTGAGAACGCCTCGTATCCTCTTGACAGACGTCCGAGAACGAGCGTACCACAGCTATATCTATATATGTAAAATTCATCCTGAAAGGGTAGTCGACACACAATGATAATCATTGTCATTGCAATCATGACATCGCAAACCACAGTTGAAACACTCCAGACCTACAAACGAGACTCTAACTTGAGCGTGGCAAAGGAAGTGTCGGACATACCAGGATGGCAGTTTCTAATAAAATTTCAATAATGATAGGGTTTGCATCTTCGTGAAAGAACTGGAATCTCATTGATTACGGTTACAACGATCAAGACAAGACGAACCGTGACTGCAATGACGATAGCACCACCGAAAGCTAACACTGCTGCCTTCAAAACATGTCAGCGAAAGCTTCGCAGAGAGGAAAGATCTCAACAAGCAAGATTACGCCAACGGAGCTTCTGGCTAGAATGTGTCTCGAGAAAGTGATGATTCGGCTATGATGAAAGCTGATAGCAATTCGATGAGCTACGAGAGGGACATACAACACAAAGAAAAGCTGGACAAAGATTCCATCTACAGAACGTCAGATCGGCATTACCTGAAGAGACCTTACTGAGAGCATTAGTAAGTGGTGAGATTCTTAGCTCCCAAGGAGGCATTTCCCATACAGCAGGATCACCCCAGTGTTCTACCAGAATTTTCCACTCCGCTACTGATGCAAAACCTATATGCAAAGTAGCAGCGAGACCAGCAGCTCCGACTGCCAAGCGGATCACACAGATGTCCGATTCAAGTCCAACATCTTACCAAGAAGTTTGAGCCAGCGGTCCTTTGCACTGTGGAAGCTATAGTAGTGATCTTCAAATGATCAAGTGATTTAAGAGAGAGAGAACTTGTACACACAGATTTGGACTAAGAAGCAACCATAGAGAAGCCACGTCATATTGATAGCAACCAGCTTCATGGTTAATTACCACTTGATAGGACAGAGATCAGAAGGCACGCACAAGGGGACCATTGCTTCAACTGAATGAATACCAGAAAAGCAAGCTTGGAGTACTCACAGCGGTAAGAATTGATCGGCAAAAACATCGGAGGAAGCAAAACTTGATGAAACCATGATAATAGTTGGGAAAGCTCAAATAGCTCGCGCCTAGCAATTCAGCTTTAATACCTTGCAAACATTAGGCTAGACATTTAGAGTCTAGACCAGGGGGTGGGTTCCTTGTTGCGGTTTATGGTACACGTAAATCGCATAGTAGAGCTTGTGTAGAGAACACTAGAGAACATTATCGCCAGGCTGAGTGAGCCTGAGAGGCTGAGAGCATGAGGGTCCCAGATATGGATGCTTAGGGCGCTTTGACCTAACCATCGCTAGTTCAGGACACCGTTTTGCAAAGTATCAATTAGATTTTTGAAAGGCAAGAGGCGCATCAACTTCATTGTACACGCGACTTCCAAGTTCGCTTTCTACCCCGTGACTGTCATCTGCGTTTGCTAATACCATACGGCATAGTGTGTTGCGAACTTCAACTTGCAGCATGCCTCAGCACTCAGCCCCAAGGGAATAAATAAGGCAAGTTTACTATTCCTAGCCTAATGCCAGCAAATATTATCTAGTCAGACACCCAAACATCATCTGTCTGTACGTCGAGCAGCAGCACCGCTATCTGAAGAACTTGATATCAAGAACTCTTTTCCTAGCTTATAAGTGATGCTGTGACCCCCGCCGTGATCTTAAACCTCGAAATCTGCTCTTAGACCAACACGAGACATACTTCGTTTTCCTTTCCCTAGAGCCAGTCTCGAAAAGGTGATGAAGCATCCTTGGCTGCGGCTGGCTACCTACGATTCTCCGTACGACGTGCTTATTAGATGCAGATAAAAGGTGTTGGTCCTCCCCTCCTTAAAGGCTCCTTTACCCAATCACCTGCTTGGTCCAGCACGGGTATGGCGGCACTCGAACAAATCCAGTTCCGAACTCTACGCGACTGAGATGGATTCGAGCATTGGCTCTAGCTGGATTCCTTGCCTCCCTTCCCCTTCGCCATTTTCCCGGGTATATGCGATGATCCGTTTGACGGTCCTCCGGGTGTAGTCATACAACCTCCTGGTCCTCCTCCCTTCATCGCTCTTTCCTCTCAGGAAAGAATACACATCACGTTAATTCAGGTGGACAACCACACCCGAAGTGGACCCTGTACTCCTGAATATGTAACTATACGTTCATGTCTTGCCATTGCCAGTTCTCTCCAGAAAGAGTCCTCGTCAAGATGACTCCCGACAAGTATAAGAGTTCGGCGAATGGGTCTGCATCATTTTCACTGCAGAATCTGAACCAATTTCAAAATACTATCTGTATGGTATCAAAACATAATCTACCTTTCCTTGTCCTGGGGACATTCTGGAGACATCAAGCGAACTCAGGTCGTTTGAATGGCTTTGAGAGGACTTTGGAGGACATGGGATACGCATGGAGGACACGGGACAGTTCAAGTCTCGGGAGACATTGCAAGACATGTAGGAAAGTATCGGGGTGGAAGCTCACGGAATGAGAGTGCGCAAGAGACTCTGACACGGGCGGAACGACGGGGGAGGGGAAATGGCAAAACAGAGTTATGATATAACCTGCGGAGTCTACTAAGACTACGGGCCGAAACCACATATTGCAATGCACCCTAGTTCAGATAACATTCGTACCCTCAGGCCAATCGGAATAGCTACTGGGAAGCGACGCCTGTTTTTGAACAGCTCCGACTGTAGCTCCCCATTTCACTCAGTTCTATCTCCGTCTGAGCACGACACTGAGTCAGTAACGACGGAACAGGCAAATCGACGTACTGCATAGGCGTTGTACTGTGCCAAAATATCCGACTCCGCGGTCACTTTGCCTGATGAACTAGCGGCTGGGACGTCACGAGACAAATGTTGAGAGACACCAGAGAAACTGAAAGATTCTCCATGCAATTCGGAACGATTCCTGGGTCGAGAGTTCAACACGAAGAGAAGGACATTCCCATATCTGAGGTGATAATTAGCAACTGAAGACTCTGCAATGAAGAGCTTACAGCGGTCCAGATGCAAATGCCCTGCAACGGTTCAATTGAGTATACGGCGACAATGAACAACTCACGATATTGAATACATAGTAGTGCCTTTGAACGCTGTGTATGAGATCCAGTACATCAGCATATTGACCGCGGTTAACGTCCCCGTTTCGATCGACTTAAGGATTAGTTGAGTGAGAACGTTTTGCATTCTCTTGACAGAGGTCTGGGAACGAGCACGCCACAGCTACATATATGTAAAGATCGGCCTTCGAAGGTAGTCGACGCACAATGATGATCATTGTCACTGCAATCATGACATCGCAAATTCCAGTTGAGACACTCCAGACCTACAAACGAGACTCCAACTTGAGCGTAGCAGCAAAGGAAGTGTCGGACATACCAGAATGGCAATTTCTAATAAGATTCCAATATTGATAGCGTTTGTGCGTTCCCGAAAGAACTGAAATCTCGTTGGTTACGGTTACATCAATCAAGACAAGACAAACCATGACTGCAATGGCGATAGCACCACTGAATGCCGACACTGCTGTCTTGGAAACATGTTAGCGAAAGCTTCGCAGAAAGGAAAAATCCCAACAAAATAGATTATGCCAACCGAGCTTCTGGCTAGAACGTGTCTCGAGAAAGCTGATATTCGGCTACGATAAGAGCCGGTAAATATTAAGAGACTATTGAAAAGGACATACACCGCAAAGAAAAACTGGACAAAGATTCCATCTACAGAGCGTCAGATCGAATTTACCTAAAGAGACCCTTACTCAGAGCATTAGTAAATGACAAGATCCCCGACTCCCAAGGAACATTTAGCCATATATCAGCATCACCCCAATGCTTTACAAGAAACTGCCATTCCTCTACTGATGCCAAACCTACGTGCAAAGTGACAGCAAGACCAGCAGCTCCCACTGCCAACAGATCACACGGGTGTTCGATTCAAGTCTTACGTTGTCTTACCAAGAAATTTAAGCCAGTGGTCCTTCGCACTGTTGAGGCTATAGTAGTTATCTTCGAACGATTGGGAGAATAAAGCTGAGGAGAGCTTGTACGCACAGACTTGGACCAAGAAGCAACCATAGAGAAGCCATGTTATGTTGATAGCAACCATCTGCAGCGTCAATTAGCACCTGATAGGACGGAAACCAGAGTGCACACAATGGGGCCATTGCTTCAACTGAATAAGCAAGAAAAGAAAGCTTGGAGTACTCACAGCGGTAAGAATTGATCGGCAACAGTGAGAGCCGCAGAAGACGCAGAACTTGAAGCCATGATAATACTAGTGGTGGGAAAACTCGAATAGCTTGCGCCTCTTGCGCCTCTTGCGCCTAGTAATCCAGCTTTAATAGTGCCTGAGGATAGCCATTTAGAGTCTAGACTAAGACATGCGTCTACCCTGATATTCGCTGACCCCTAGATTCCGACGGACCGAGAGTGACAGTCTACATGACTCTGAGGGCCATCCCAACATATTGGGTGGCAATTCCGAGTCCAATGTTCCCACTGAGGTGG
>QLOY01008419.1:0-13784 GCA_003313965.1 Megacollybia marginata
GAATGGACTACTCAGAATGTATTAGACCAAGCACCAGCTTTCTTTGTTAGCCAGTTTAATACTCATTACACTTACTTTAACTTATCTGAATAAAGTAGCAGTGACTGTGGCAGCTGGCCATGTTTACATCAACTACTCTGCATATGACTGTTTATGACTGTTTACAGCAACTTGATAATTCCGATAAACTTCGCCTGATTAGTCCTAATCTCCCTAAAATTGTGGCATTTATTGTGAGTACCCAAATTACCACTATTGTAGATAACTTTAGGAGAATTCTGAAAGAGGGTTTTTCCTGATGATGACCATGTAAGGTATAGGATTCCAGTGCTAAATGACTCAATGTGGTAGTTCCTACCTGAAATCGAGATGAAATGGTCCTGAATCCATCCTGAAAGCTTGTATGAATACTTCAAGTTGGGACAGTCACACTTTATTGGATGCATTATGTGTTAGGATACTGTAAGTATGAGAACCTCAGAACACCACAGATGATGGTAAGAACTCATCTACCTGTTAGGATACCGTAAGTACGAGAACTAAAATAGAGTAAGTACTAGGTAGATGTCATATAACAATATATACGCACCCTCAGATGATGGTAAGAACTGAGGGGCAGAAGATGAAATAAACAAAACAAATAGGTACCCAAAAAGGAAACAGTACCAAATTGGATGAGTAGGCACCTAACCTCGATGCTCACTGTTAATCTTCAACACTCCCCCTGGTGCCACAAGTCTGCCAATCCAATCCTAACACAGAAATGATCCCTGACAATGTGTGTTCTTGGGCAGAGATTTCATAAGAATATCAGCAAGATTTCCAGCAGAATCAATGCACTGAACATCAATACACTGTTGTTCAACTAGTTTGTGGATGTAGTGTTGTCGAATATCAATGTGTTTTGAAACCCCATGTTGCTTTGTAGTTTCAGTCAAACTTTGTGCCCCATCACGGTTGCAGAATATGGTGATTGGACTGTTGAATCTGATTCCTGTCTCCTTGCACCAGTTCTGCATCCAAATTGGTGTCTACTGCATTAGATCCTTGAATTAAATTTCATTTCAGCCTCATGTCAACATCTTTGTGGGTCTCAGTACTCAACATTACAGTAGATCCTGGTCATAAATGGATGTGTGAAGCATAACTAGTATAGCTTTCACTGGAAAAAAACTCCAAAGCAATCAGGCCTGAATTGACAGAGTTATTTGGCTTTGTATCATTGAGTGGTTGTGTCCCATTGACTGGTGTTAGACTGTACCTAATCTGCCATAATTTACACAGTCACAGTCTAATCAACATAGTGATGTGTTTTACACACTCAGCTAACCTCAGTTAACCAAATTGATGTTTGTTTGCTTATGTTCTCACACCCATCCTTTCCCTCCTCTATCACTGTCTTGACCTTCCAGCAAGCATTTTCAGTAGCATTTCATTTATTTGGACTTAGTAGGGATGTAGAAGCAATTGGAAGTGAAATAGATGGCTGTGGTGAGCAATCTGGTATGTCCCTCATTTTGTTTCTTTTATACAGTTCTTTTTAGCTGTTTCTGTCAATACCCAACCCACCCTGCTTCCAATATACCACCTCATACCATCCAATATGGGATATATATGAGATGTAACACCTTACACAGTCAGGACACAAAAGACACAGTCACAGTCATATACACACTGGCCCACATACCTGTGTTGCTGCAGTGGTCAAACACGTTTGACCAATGTCTATGACAAGCGAGTAACTCACATGCCATGCAAGTCTCTTGTTCTCCAGGACAGTCAATGTGAATGCATGCTTTGTTGCAGTCACTATATATTCCTCTCAATCTGGCATTCTTCTTTTCGTGTCCTCATCATTTCAGTCATCTCACACATAGTGCTCGATAGCATTCACATCGAGTTCACTTTTCTTTTCATATAGGACACCATTTCTTCTGAGTTATCAGCTACTCTTCTTCCAAATGGTCACTGGCAACTTTGTTGGAACGGTCATTTCATCAAAGCCACTGAGGAAAATCTGTGTCTTGCTCATGCCTTTTCTCCACCGATCATGCCTGAAGACTCGCAGCTGACTACGCCATCACCTGAAACCTCTGTGCCACCTGCTCCTACTTCTGCAGTCACAGTAGCGGGTGTTAATATGACACTCAAGCAACTCTCTCAAGTCATCACTGTTTTCAAAACAGTTAATTCACCTGCTCCCTCTCCAGTCCAAGCCGAGGCCACGCCTCTGCCACCTACAATTCCTCCTGTCGCTGGTCCTGCCATCCCCAGTAAGTCATTGTTTTCTCTCTTTCCCCGTATCGAGGAAGGCATGCTGCTGGACATCACCCATCACAAATTTAACCCTTACAATCTCTTCAAACTGGATGCTAAATGGCGTGCCAAATCTATTCTCACTCTATCCACTTCCTCATTGTGTCTTTCTTCTCCCAAAGACTATCCCTCACTTATCACCCTCTCTGTGCCACTAAACATCTACTTTGGCGTTCTCATTGGGTGGGCCAATTCACAAGGTCATGCAGATGTTGCTCGCCAACTTGCACTTGGGGCCCTTTCGTATGGAAACCATCTAGCATGCATTGCCCATCAGTACCAATAGCCAGCAGTGCTCGACTACCATTCTGAGTATCACCTTTGTTGTTGCCAAGAAATGACTGATGGTAATTACTCCAGATGGGGAGAACCTGATAACGACTTGAGCCATCAGTATTTGTATAGCTGTTCTCTTTTTGTCAGTTGTGGCTCTGCCAGCCCCACTCGCTCCACAAAACCAAAGACTCCCAAATCAGAACAGTACTGCTTTGCCTTCCAAACTGGTACTTGTACGGAAGATCCTTGCCCTGATGACCGCATGCACAAATGTCAGAATTGTGATTCGCTGGAGCATGGGAAGAAGAATTGTCCCAAATGAAGAAATTAGGGCCAGGGCAGGGCAAAATGTGTTCACTGCTGCTCAGGCACTACTCACTCGTGCCAGCAGCCACCCAATCTGGTTCTCTCCCCGTCCTCAGTCTCTCCTCCCAGTAATACCTTCTCGACATCACTCATTCATGATGACCTTTTCCCTCCAATCCATCTGGTTCCTCTGCCTTGTCCGAACACTGATCTGCAATGTAACACCCCTTCCCTTCTCACTCATCAACAACCTCTCATCCATACTTCACTTTCGTTTCATGCCTGGGATTACTACCTATGTGACTACCCTGATAGACACTTTGTATCATCCCTACTCCAAATAATACAATTTGGTGCCAATATTGGTTATGTGGGGACTGAATACTCTCGTTCTTGCTTGAATCTTAAGTCAGCTCTGTCAGGCATCCACTAGAACCACATCTTACATAATATAACCTGCTGCCTTTGGGGACTCCATCATGAACCTAGCACGCCTCCAGGACGATAACTGAAGAGATCTTGCACTCTGAGTGGTAGAAGTAGGAGAAAAGACTAATATCAAGACTAAGGGAATACATCAATAGTACCCCTACTTATATACACAGCTATAGATAAGCATCCTGACTAATAGATATGGACGGAGCATAAGAGAAGACAATAGGAATGGCTGGAACATGAATGATATATGAAAAGAAGCTGGAACTAGAAAGGTAAGCCTGAAAGATAAGAGAACCAAGACAATGGATAGGTACTACTAATGGAGATAGAGAGAGATATAGATATGAAATGATGAGAAAGACTGACTAAATGGAGATAATGTGGAAATAGAAGATAGGAGATAGGAATAAGCCGAGATATAGTGGAAATAAGATGGAAAATGAATACAAAATGAAATGAAATGAAAAGAAAAAGAAAAAGAAACTAATGGATAAATTCTGTTCGTAACAAGCTCTTGCCGATCCTCTCTTTGTGGACAAGTCTATTGCCACAATGCTAGCTGATAATCATTTGTTGGGCCCTTACACTGCACCTCCTCTCCCTGATTTTTACTGCTCTCCATTAGGAGTTGTCAGCTGTCGCTGTAATCTGCAAAAACTTAGGATTTGTCCTGGCCACCTGGTACTTCACTCAACGAGAGAATCCCAGATGCTGAAGGCCATATTGTTTATGACATGTTTGAGTGTGCAATCAATGATCTTGTTGCTTCTGGTCCAGGTTCTACCATGGCCAAGCTTGACTTAAAGGATGCCTTTTGGCATATCCCTGTGCATGCCACTGACTGGCATTATTTGGGACTCATCTGGGACTCTGGTTTTTACTACTCGCTTGTTTTCACCTTCAGTTTGAAGAATGCACCTTATATTTTCAACCTCTTTGCCAAGGCTTTGCATTGCATTATTCAATGGCATATCCCTGCCCACTTGTGCCATTACTTAGATGATTTCTTACTGATATTTTGTCCCTCTCTTGATGTATCTCAACTGTGGCAGTTGAGTGGATTATAGACCTAGGCCAGAAGCTTGGGCTTCTCTTTCAGCTCTCTAAGACAGTTTGGCCAACTACAGAGATTGAGTTCCTAGGTCTGATCCTAGACTCCATCCTTATGGAGGCTTGTCTTCCTAGCAACAAGCTTGATTACCTGGTTCAATTGCTTCACCAGTGGTCTTCCAAGTCTTCCTGTACTCGTCCGGAGCTGCAGGAGCTGGCAGGTTATCTTCAGTTCTGCTCCCAGGTCATTCCGCATTCACGACCATTCTTGTGTTGCATCTTTGATTTCATAACTAAGTTCAAATCCGACTTTCATGTCTTACGCCTTTCTGCTGGCATCCGCTCAGACATCGCCTGGTGGCATATCTTCAGCTTGCATTGGAATGGAGTCCAATTATTAGCACCAGCACTCCCAATGGTGTCTGTCTTCACTGATGCCAGTGGGCGTAAGGGCCTTGGTGGAGTTTGCGGTACCTGCTGGTTTTCCTCTTGGTGTCCCCACTGCTACCGGTCTTGTGACATCCAATTCAAAGAGCTCTATGCGATTCTGCAGGCTATCATTCACTGGGGTGATCAGTGGAAAGGGTTGCACATTGTTTTTTACTGTGACAACTCTGACGTTGTTGCCTGAATGACATCAGGGACCTCACACTCTGTATATTCTATGCCTTTGTTGCAGGTGATCTTCATGCTAGCAGCCTGCCTCGAATTCTCGTTTTCTTGCGTTTGGCTCTCTTCTTCTCAAAATGCACTTGCTGATGCAGCGTCTCGTTTTCAGTACCACCAGCTCTTCCATCTGGCTCCTTACCTGCACAGCAAGCCTTGCACTCCCAAGTCCCGGCTTACTGGTATGAAACACATGCTCACTTCTCTCCATGTGTCGCCTTCTACCTCTGGCATGGCCTTGCATCCAGCACTCAGAAAAGCTATTCTACTGGCCAAAAATCCTATATTGACTTTGTCTGGCTCCATCCCAACCTCCTCAAGTCCCCTTGTCAATACCTTCCAGCAACCACCTTTGCAATCCTTGAGTGGGTTGCTTCCCTTGGGGATTGAGCACTCCAACCAAAAACCATTAAATCCTACCTCGCCAGTGTTCATTCCCTCCATGTTGATGCAGGGCTCCCTTTTAAGAACTGTGAATCTCCAACAGTCCAACACCTCATCTGTGGCATCAAACACTTTTATGGAGAACGATCTCATCAGCCAAAGCTTCCCATCACCCTCAGCATTCTCCAGCAGCTCGTTAGCTTATCTGGAGATTGCTCTGTCATCTCTAACACTATAATGGATGCTGCAGAGAAAGTCGCTTGGGCTGGTTTCCTTCGCTGCGGAGAATTTACTGTTGGTGATAAGGATAAGTTTGACCCTGCAGTTCACCTCACTAGAGCCTATGTTGACTTTCTCCCTTCCTTTGAGAATCCAACTCATGTTCGTCTTACTCTGCCTGCCTCAAAGACAGATCCTTTTCGCAAAGGTGTCACTATCCTTATTGCTGTGGTCCCTGATCAACTTGTGCCATGGCTGTGCTTAAGCATCTCTTTACCATTCATCCTCTCCCCCCTAGCACTCCCTTGTTTGCAGACACCAATGGAAACCCACTTACTTGCTCTCAATTCATTTCCACACTTAAATCTCGCCTCGCTACTCTGGGCTTTGACTTGTCTTTGTATTCTGGTCATAGCTTTCACTGTGGTGCTGCTACTTCAGCCGCCTCTGCCGGGTACTCTGACTATGAGTTGCAGCTCCTTGGCCGATGGCGCAGCGATGCCTATAAGCTTTACATTGACATCCCACATGATCGAGTACTTCATTTATCTGCTCGCCTTCATGTGGCTGCTGCTCCTGCTCAGCCTTTTGAGCCTCCATCTCTTCCCTTTGCTCCTGGGTTGGCTTGAGCACGACCTCTTCATGGGGTCTGTGCAAGAGAGCTAAGGCATCCAAACAATATATTATGTTTGTTCCCATAAACTCTCTCTTTGAACCCCTTTATCGAGCAAGGCATAGATGCAGTGGTCAAACACGTTTGACCAACGTCTATGACAAGTGAGTAACTCATGTGCCATGCAAGTCTCTTGTTCACCAGGACAGTCAATGTGAATGCGCACTTTGTTGCAGTCACTATATATTCCTCTCAATCCAGCATTCTTCTTTTTGTGTCCTTATCATTTCAGTCATCTCACACATAGTGCTCAATAGCATTTGCATCGAGTTCACTTTTCTTTTCATCCCACCCTTGCCTCATATCCACTTCTCTTTTCTCTTTTTTCCCTTTCACTAGTCTCATGTATGTACATTCGCCTGTGCCGGCTTGAGCGCGACCTCTTCATGGGGTCTGTGTGAGAGAGCTAAGGCGTCCAAACAATATATTATGTTTGTTCCCATAAACTCTCTCTTTGAACCCCTTTATCAAGCAAGGCATAGACTCAGTACCTGACATTGGTGAATCACATGATCTGCTTATTGCTGTAAACACCACGTGAGAATCAAAAATCTTATCATGTAAAATGATGTGTAATTTTAACAGGGAAATGATATTAAAAAATATATTATTTCATGTAGGAAAAAAACTAAATTATGTGCTAGGAAAAACAATAGTGAAATGTTTTCTTTATGGCACGCAAAAGAAAACATTTCCCTGGGCGCTTCCTTTCAGGGAATTTGCTTTCCCTTCTGAAAAATGTTTCCTTTCACCTGTGGCCAAAGCTAACCTTTTCTGTTTTGTTTCCCTTAAAATAAACAATATATTTTCCATCTGAAAAATGTAATGTTACTAATATCAAGTTACCCAAGCTTTCTTGTGCATTAAATTTTGGTCCTCACGTGGTGAAATACAAGTAGCCATGATGTATAGATGTAATTTGTTTGCTGAGATAATAAGGCACAGTCAGCTGTCTATCTTGCCAAAAAAGGCATTTTCATCTCCCACCAACTGTACAGTTGAAATCACAGCCTCACAAAACAAATTTTCACATTCTTGTATAACTGACCTTCTGGATATAGACATGTTTATTTGCTCATTTCCCAGCCCATTTCAGCTTATCTCAGCAAACAAATTACATATTCTAATCATCTACATCATGGCTACTTGCAAACCTGAAGGCAGAATAGGCCAATAGACATATTGGTCTTGGCAAAAAATGTGATACATCAAACTGTTGATGTAAGCAATGACATACCATAAAACATTTTCATGATTGAAACTAAAAAATATTTGTTTCAAGATGCCAAGGTAGAGGATGACTAACCCAAAATACATGTGACTTATGTCACATCTTTGCTAAGTTGTTCATCAACCAACCATTTGAGGGACCCTTTGTAAGTACTTCCATCACATAAATCAATACTAATATTGATATTAAAAGTTTCTATGAAATTGTATTGATACACCATTTAGTATCAATACAAACTGTGTATGCTAACATTACTTTATTTGTATCAGGCTAATTAACTACATGTATCGAATCATTGCCTGTCCACATTGAAAATTGTAAGGTTGGTGCATAGCTTCCTTGTATCAATATACAGGCTGAATGGATGCTGCACCTTGAATTGATTTACTGGCCAAATTGATACAAGTTACAGGCCAGATTCTTGAATCAATTTGCTGGCTGAATTGATACACAGGGAATCGTTACAGGCCAGATTGATGCTGCACCTTGAATTGATAAACTGGCTGAATTGATACACAGGGAATTGATACAGGCTGGGTTGATACACAGGGAGTCAAATTGATACATAGGTAATCAATGCTGCACATATACAGCTGAAAATTGATATAGTACACACCTTTTAATATACAGCTTGGCTCATGTGCACAAATCAAGTTGATACAGACCTTGCATCCTAATTTGACATTACACAGTTAGTCTCTGCATTTACACATGCTTGAACACTCACAAATCGAAAACGAGCCACTAAATACGAGTGGTAGGCTGGGGTAGTGATGGGATTAAGAGAAGAGTGAGTGTTGCCACTTTGTTAATGTCACAGTGACACATGGCAGTGTTATTAGTGTTACCATGTCACTTCATTTGTTTGTTTCAATTGGGCGCAGTAAGTGTCCTTCTCTTTAGGCCAGCTTGTTCAAAAAACTAATTCTCATCTGAACTAGAAGTCTCATCCTCCCATTCATCTTCTTCTAGTTGCTCTGTATTGTTTGTCCCAACAACCTCCAAGTCTTTTATGCTTCCTGGCTCAATGGAACCCTTCTGAACTGCCATATATGCCTCTATATCATGCTTTAAGGCCTGAAGAAGCACCTCAGTGTTATGGTCTGCAAGAAAGAGGTTTGCGAGTGTTTGCTCACATCCCTCCTTTATTAAATTGAGCAGTCTACTGCATCTAGCCCCCTTTAGGAGGTCCTCCCCACACTTACTCATATCACCAAACATTGTGGCCTTTTGCTTTGTGTATACTAAGTAACTGGCTTTTGGATTTTCTGCCAACAATGTCTAAATATCACCCATTTTCCAGAAATAAACAATGGTGTGCAACAAACCAGCCTGGCTTATTTTGTACTCTGAAAGCCAGGTTAGAAACTCAGCTTCAGCTCGATAGTACTGGACGCAGTCACCTAGTAACTTTCATGTCATTCAGAGTACACACCATTGTCTTCCAATTGGGCCATTTTGTCTTTGGCCATATTGTTTGTTTGTCCTCCCAGGTTCCACACCCATCCATCCTCCATTTCTGATATTATCTAGCTTAGCATCACATCAAACACAGCATTGAATTTCAACATACCTGGAGTGTCTATTTTGATTCTTTTTGCAGATATGGAGTCGCCACCTGTATTTCATCAGTGTAACCACTCAAAGAAATATATTGCTTACCAGCATGTTTACGAACTTTTTTTTAATGGTGACACCTGAGAAATTTGTGTACCAGTCATATGCAACAATGAAGGGGCAGTTGAACTATCTGAAGGAAGATGAACTTGGCTGGTCCATGCCCCAGCAGCAAATGCTGCCCCTTCAAAACGGCAAGAATCTCCTATATTGCGCCTACCTTGTGTGGGTTTCCGGTATGTGTCTGCTTCAGTCATTAGTGGGAAGTTGTCCATTTCTGTGTAGCCAAGTACTTCCAGCCTGGGATTGGTTCACATTGGATCAATGGCCAACCTGAGATGAAACTTCGCATTGTTGATCTGAGTTACAGCACATGTAAGTCTGTCTTGCCCAGAATCATTTTTTGTTTGTTGGTTTTGAGGGTTGAAACAGCTCTGCAGCAATCTTGCACCACTCGGATCTCATTGTAGCAGCTCCCAATGCAAAGCTCCATTTCATTCATTGCAAGTTCCTCAAGGCTAAGGGATTTCTGTATATGCGGAGAGAAGGAGGATGGCATATGAAGTGGCTCCTTCTCCACCTCACACGAGTGCTGTTTCTCCATGGAGGTTAACATCAGGTCTGGCATAAGAAGATATTGAAGCTTGCAGTACTGATTCAATTTCTCTTGTAACTCCTCTTGCTTTTGATTGATTGTGTGCCAGAATTGCTTTTTGTTGTACTGTGATTTCATCCATACCTGTTTGATTACCTCTGGCCTGGTTTGATAAGCATCAGTTCTGAGGTATGCATGTATTCATCAAACTCACTGTAGGTGTTCAATTTCTAAGCCATCTTTCAAGCAGGGAACAGCACCCTATAATAGGGCTCATGTAGAGTTTCTCAGTTGAGCTGCCTCTGCCTTTTTCTTGAGTAGGTGGTCATAAATATTGCCCTGCGATGGTACTATCTCAATAATGATGCAGCCGGTTTGAGTTAGTGACATACCCTTGGTCTTTCTATGAAAATACTTGTTAGCTATCTTTCCTTCTTTAAGCTGATGCTCCCAGGTTGCAATACAGTCTTGATACAATGTTTGAAGAGAGGTAAAAGTATTCAAGTGTTGAACCAGAAGATTGCATGCATTTATGATTGCCTTGTACAGATAACGTGCTATGAATATGAACAGAAGGTTACAAGTTGGAAACTACTCACTCATCCCTTTGATTTCCAATCACCATTTGAGTCACTGATTATATCTTGATGATGACCAACATTCATCTGAGTGACTTGAGCACTGAGTTGATTCGATTCTGCCCATGATTGCTCTGTGGTTTCACCATGGAAGTGACTGACATCATTCATATAAGCAGATGAGAAATCCTCCTCACATTTAATCTTGTGGTTTCAGACATGGCAATGGGGTATGGTCCAGTGGATATTTCTAACAACCTCAATGAGGTGTGGAAAGTACTTCTGGAATTGTTTTACCAGATTGACAGTGAATCCACAGGCAATATCATAGGATACAACCCAATCACTGCAGCACTGACCTGTACATGGACCACTTTCAAGGCCTTCTTTGAGCATACACAGTCCAAGTGCTATAATCACCATGCGAGAATCTGTTAGTGTAAGTATATTCTTAGGAGGGGCTCAAGCACTCACACTTCACCAAGTTGTAAGTCAACAAGAAACATAATGCAGACATGGCTTCAAGCTGCTTGTACAATGCCACTAATAGCCATATTTTTAAACTTCTTGTGATCTTGATTGTTGGATGCATGAAGGTTGTTTTCTGAGTTTTGATCCTAGTTGAATAGAGAATAGACCAATTATCCATCACTCACCTCTTCTGGTTCATTATCTGGATTCAAGGCTGCCAAGTATTTGCTGTACTCTGTCTATAAGGGAAAATACACTTTACCTCCCATCAATGAAATGCTGTCAGGATCCCCATTTTTCTTCATCATCATGGTTAGCTTATGGTTTCCATCAAGTGTTATCTGGATCTGATTCAAATGCTTATGAGATAGCAATAAATATTGGCATATACAGTATACAGATCTTACCTCATTAACAGCAGGAATTTGCTTCAGTTAGGAAGCATGTTTATTCCTGGTTCCAGACAGGCAGGACAGTAGAGGATGAGATTTCCATGTGGACATACACCTTTTAGTAGCTGATTGTCAATATTGTGGGCTTGACCAAGGTGCTTCTTCATTACAATTACCCACCATACATGCATGACATTTAATAACTGTTGATGCAGATCCTGCCACCGTTATTAAAATAAGATAGAACTTACAATTGTGTTGACTAGAAAGGCATTATCACTGAATCAATGAAGTGTTTCAGCAAAGTCATAAGTACTGGCTTTAGACTGTAACTGAAGGAGGTGGAAAAATTTAAGGAGTTCAAAAGTAAAGGCACTTTCAGGAGATTCAAGTGTTACAGGGAACAGCCAGGCATTCATGAGTTGTTCTTGATCTGAGGCAGTAGTGCAGCAACAAAACTGGATCCTTGTGCCATGGCAACCATTAAGATGAAAAAGCTGAAACATCATATCCATACTATAGTGCTCCATTATGGCTGAGATTGATAGATGATAGTGATGAAGGCAGGCAAGATATATCATGGCATACAAAAAATCCTTTAGTGAAATCCCATACTTCTGCCCAATGGAAAGGTGCATTAGCATGGGCTGCTACAAAACATTTTTCACAGGAGGGGGAAAGAGAGAAGCACTCAAAGCACTTGGTTGAGTGGATAGAGTTTCCATAGCCACAGAGAGTGCCAATAAGGTCATTGGCTTCATGCTGAAGGACAAGGTTGAGGAGATTGGGTATTTCAGACTCAAATTGAGCTATTAGAGTCGCATTCTTGTACTTTAGGTGAGAATGACTAGTATGAGAATAAATGCTAGAAATACCTGTGTCGATTTTGGGTGCTGTGCTTCTATTCTGGCCTGCTCCTCTTTCTTTAGCTGTTTATCAATAGCGAACGGTTCAGATATTAGTGGTTTGACAACTGGGAAAGAGAAGTATACTCAATGTCACCTTCACCATAATCAATGTGGGCTGTATTGCCTGAATAGAACTCTGGTATAGGATCTTCTGACAAGGCTCTTGCCTGCTGAATATGATGATGACAGGGCTGATGTAGAGGCACTATTTGAAACATGTTTCAAGAAATTGGTCTAATTGCCCAGATTAATGGCTGCCAAGGTTAATTATTGTTTAATCTATTTTTGTATCACCTTCTTGATTTCTCTGACATCTTTGTGTAAGGTATGTAGAAGCTCCATAATATCCTTCAATGTTGTCAGACTAAAGGTACGAGGTTAGATCTCAGTCGCAGTAACAGAAAGACGACTGTATTAGTCGTTACATTACCTAAAGGTACGAGGTTAGATCTGTAGTACATAAGTAATAGTCCAGTATTTTAATGTAGAATACTGACCTCAGTCGCAGTAACAGAAAGACGACTGAGGCTTATTAATACGGGTATGATCAAATAAGAGTTTCAGACAAAAATAGAAAGAGTTGACTTATGCATATATTGACCGTAAAGGGTATCTCTCGACACTCCCCCAGACCCGAACAGTCGATCTACGTGTGGTCCATGTTCATACCTAACTTCATGAGGTAGTTTTGGAAAGCTGGACCAAGTAACAGTTTCGTGAAGAGGTCGGCAGGGTTATCATTACCGGGGACTTGTTCAATGTCAATCTTGTTCTCGGCTACGAGTTCGCGAAGGAAATGGTGTCGAACATCAATATGTTTGACCTTGTGATGGTCCTTCGTGTTTTTGGATAAATGAATTGATCCTGTGTTATCTCCCTTCAGTAATGCAGGTTCCTCCTGCGGAAATCCGATCTCTGTACACCAGGAATACATCCAGCGTGCTTGTTGTGCTGCACGGGCGAGTGATATATACTCGGATTCGGTTGTCGAAAGCGCTACCGTTCCTTGTCGCTTGGAACTCCATGAGACTGGCGATCCTGACATCATAAATACGTAACCTGATGTCGATCGTCGGGTATCACGACATCCCGCATAGTCCGCATCGACGAATCCTGTAGGTTTAACCCATTCCTCTGGGCTAATTCCTTCTGGGGGTCGTTTGAAAGTGAGTTTGTAGTGTGCTGTGGCTTTTAGATAGCCTAATAGATGAATAAGTGCGCGCCAATGCTGTTCTCCCGGGTTCTTCTGGAACCTACTCAAGTTCCGCACCGCATTCGAGACATCGAAGCGTGTTCCCACTTGAGTATACATAACCTTTCCAAGTACCCTCGCATATGGCTTATCCTTCATCGCCTCGACTTCTTCTTTTGTGGTTGGACACATCGACTTGGACAGTTCCTGTCCTACTGGTTCAGGACTTGCTCAACCAGCGACACTTTGTAGACTGAATTCGGTTAGGAATGAAAGGATATACTGTTGCTGGGAGAAGGATATTTCGCCGAGTTCTTTGTCATAGGTTACCTTCAATCCCAGCAATTTCTGAATCTCCCCCAGATCCTTTATTTCATAACACTTTTCGATTTCGGCTTTCACTTTTTTGGCCAGTTGTGGAGTTGATGAGGCTCCGAAAATGTCATCGGTATAGGTGTTCGTAATTGAGAAG